>JADBJO010000255.1:25000-30000 GCA_016801955.1 Conus betulinus | reverse complement strand
ACTCAACTAAAATTCCTCACCTCATTCTTTATACTCTCTCTCTCTGTCTATCAGTCTGTCTGTCTGTCTGTCTGTCTGTCTGTCTGTCTGTCTCTCTCTCTCTCTCTCTCTCTTCAAAAATTGCAAGCAATCATCAGATAAGCCGAGCAAAATTCAAGGTCACGCGTTGTCTGGCATCTCTGATAACGTCACCGAAGGAGACAGCCATGGAACCAAGTCAAAACCATTGAAATGTTGCCGATACCACAGAAAGAGAAACGCGTTCACTGACTGAGACGACTGAAGCCTGATTAACTTTGAGCGATTCTCTCTGTCAAGCCCACGAACAAGATTTCTTTTTTTGTCTTGCTTTCGTTCTTTTAACTCATTTCAACAGTTTTGTGTTGACACCTGTCACGTTCACATGACAGCAATACGCAGATCGATGTGTCAAGTGACACATTCAAACCAAAACGGACACAGTGTCCACATCGCATATCTTTTCTCTTCAGCTGAAATATCTGGTTCCGAGCTGTGTGCTGCCGAAATGTCCTCCACAAAGTGAGGACGATTTTTTTTTCTTGTCTTAAACTCAGTTTGAGCTTTACGTCCTTTTGTCAACTTCAAACCGACAAATTTGAAAGAAAACTTATTATTCCGCTACAAACGGGACAAACAGAAGACAAACACACAAAAAGTCGTCCAAACGGAATGAAATGACGAAAAAAACTGTCGCCATTTTTCCTCTTCACCGTAGACCACACCGCCTTTTCATTTTCATCTTTGCTCTGATTGGGCAATTATCGTAGCTGCTTCAGTCTATCGCCTGCAAAGCTGAATATGTTTCACGGGGGTGAGAGTTTGCTCTTAAGCTTGTTTCCCTGACAGCTCACACAGGTCGAGCTTCAGAAACCAAGTGCAAGAGCAAGCACTTCCTCGAGAGATTTGCCTGGCAGGGACAGAACTTTACAAAGCTGCCACGTCTCCTGTGGAGCCCCAACGGTCTTCCAAGACTCCAGGATAGGTGATAAGGTGACAGGGGTGAAAAGGGAATTTTAAGGGGTACACGCATGATCCACAATGACATTCTTATGCTTTCACACTCACGGTAGCCTTGTCGCTACGAAACGGATCGAGCGTTTTCAAATGAACGAACGACATACTAGGCTGGTGCTCCCATCTTGTGTAGCGCACCTCTGGTGGGTCAGTGGAAAGTTCAATGGCCGCAATTCTCAGCGTCACTTTCAGTCAGGCCACTCATGATTTTTACACAACACTCGTGGTCTGGGGTGTTGCTTAACGGGGGGGGGAGGGGGGGGGGGGGGGGGGGGGGGGGGGGGGGGAATGCACCCTCTCAGCTGTAGTCGGTGACTTTGGGGTCAGTCTTTTCAGCATGTGACTGTGTGTGCGGTACTTCTGTGTAACGTCTGCTCACCCATATGTTCTTTGAGTTTTGCCTGTTCGCATCCACCTGTCACATGTGTGTGCATCGTCTGCATCCATCTTATCCATCTTCATGTGTGTACTCTCTCTCTCTCTCTCTCCCTCTGTGTGTGTGTGTGTGTGTGTGTGTGTGTGTGTGTGTGTGTGTGTGTGTGTGTGTCTCTGTGTGTGTGTGTGTGTGTGTGTGTGTGTGAGAGAGAGAGAGAGAGAGAGAGAGAGAGAGAGAGAGAGAACAACGCAAAACCAAAAAACGATATCCGTTCACTTACATACAGCATTCTTTGTCTTTGTCTTCACCTTTGTTTTTATATTTGTCTTCAGCTTTTTCTTATCCTTACCTTTGCTTTCATCTTTGTCTTTATCTGTGTCTTTCTCTTCGTCTTCACTTTTGTCTTCATGTTTGTCTTTTATCTTTGTCTTTCTCTTCATTTTGCCTTCATATTTGTCTTTATCTCTGTCGTTATCTTTGTCTTCATCCTTTTTCTTCATCTTTGTCACCATCTTTGTCTTGATCTTTGTTTTGACCTTTGTCTTCATCTTTGCCTTCATCTTTATTTATCTTCATCCTTGTCTTTGTCTTCACCTTTGTCACCATCTTTGTCTTTATCTCGGTCGTGACCTTTTTTCTTCATCTTTCTCGTTATCTTTGTCTTTGTTTTGGTCGTTATCTTGGTCGTTATCGTGTTCTCCACGAGCAGCCCGGACCATCTCCATTCCGATCTCATCCACTTTGGGCAGCTACGGTGGTGCTGAGTGGAGGGAGGGGGGAGGGAGGGGGGCAGGGTCCTCTGGAGCATGTCCCCAACTTTCTCTATGACGTTGTTCAGGTCAGGGGATTGTGTGATGGACAGTACTCTGTGGGGAGTCCTGTGTCTGCTGGCTTCTCTCTGGCCATGGTGACCCGTAGCGTCACCATCCACGACCATCATGTTATTTTTATTTTACCTGGAGCTTGGCTCGCAGGAATGTTGAATCACACCACGCACGCGCGCGCGCACGTGTGTGTGTGTGTGTGTGTGTGTGTGTGTGTGTGTGTGTGTGTGTGTGTGTGCCTGTGCGTGTGTGTACGCGCGCGCGCGTGCGCGTGCGTGTTTGCGTGCGTGCGTGCGCGTGCAATTGTGTAAGTTGGGAGTGCGTAAGCCAGTAGTCATCACGACATAATTCACGTCACCTCGGCGCAGAATGAAATCAGTTCGAAGATCTAACCATTCGTCGTGCACGGAGTTCAAACAGAAATAAAACTATAATGATACTGATTATCTTTAACCCATTTTCTCTCCGATCTCTAAAAAAACGTCGACCCCGTTTTTTTTGTTTTTTTTTTTTTTTTTTTTTTTTTTTTTTTTTTTTATTTTTAGACGAAGCAGATTGCACATGAAAAGAAGTTAAAATTAGATACGAGGTAGATGACACACTTTTCTTGGTGTTTTTCATTTTGGTTAGTTACATTCAGGGTTGATGTCCATACCCACCAACGGTGACTGGGTATGGCAAACCAGGGAGTAGGGGTAGGAGACCTATCTTACACTACCCAGTCTCACCAGAACAACAACACATTCGGGTGGGCAGCGGAAAAAGACAGTCCTTAAGTTGGGTGCCTGCGTGATTGGGTGCCAGCGTGTGTGTGTGTGTGTGTGTGTGTGGGGGGGGGGGGGGGGGGGAGGTATGCATGTGAAAGTCTATTTTCATTGATTACGTAGTTTTGGGTGACTTTTTTTTTTTTTAGCTGTTCCCTTCACTACATTTTAACATATATTTGTTGAATAAGAGTCTTATCTTTAAACGGCAGAATATCTAATGTTTTGTAATAGTTTCCTGTCAAAGCAGTACATTTCAGCTGTATTTTCTTTATAGCTCTGTTATGCAGACGACTTATTTGTTTCAAATTAGTTTCACTAGACTTATCCCATAAGGTGGACGCATGATTAATAAGAGAGAAAATGTGTGCGTGAAAGAATAACTTCCTGGTTTGAAGATTCAGAAAATGTTTTGTTGTTGTAAATTAATCAGTTGTTTTGAATATACGTTTTTCAAGATCAGTAATGTGATTATACCATGATAAGTCAGTGTCAATAATAACCTCTGATACATCACGAGATGTTACCTTCTCGGTCATTTAGTCTTTGACATATAATAAATCAAAGGGGGACTCATTTTCTGCCGTTGTGACGTGTGGTCACAAACATGTAATTTGTTTTATTTGCATTGAGGGCCATGTGGTTAATTTCTATCCTTATATTTCTATTGATATATGCTCTGAAAGTTGTTTACTAAAGTAGTGGAATTAGCTCTATTTTGGCAGCAAGCAAATAACAACCGCATTTTACATATATAGGCAAGTCATTTACTTAGATAGAAAATAAGAGGAGTCATTACACAAAAATCCTTGAGGAACACCAAATTCCAAAGGGAATTAACTCAGACCTGTTGGAACTATTTTCAACGAGTTGTTGGTGATCGGTAAGAAAAGATCTAATAAACTGTATAATCTTATTTGATAGTTCATAATATGTAAGCTTTTCTTTTCGTCGTCGTCGTCTTTTTTTTTTTTTTTTTTTAACAATAAGATGTGAATGGCTGATAACGTCGAAAGCCTCAGCAAAATCAACAAAAAGAACTTCCGTAAATTCATTGTTGTTTATACTAGATAGATATTCATCCATAAGCTCTATTAGTGATGTATGGCAAGAATGATTTTGCTGAAAAAACCTGCTTGATTTTCATGAATTAGATCATAATATTCCAGTCGAGAATACCTCTTTGAACATGTCCTTCAAGTGGTTTTGACAAAACGGAAAGAATTGAGATAGGTCTATAATTAAAGGGATTGGCAGGATCTTGATTCTTGAACAAAGGTATGACTTCGGCTTGTTTAAATCTTATGGGGGAAACATTCTTTTTCAATGCAGTGATTACAGGCATAGTGAGTGTATCAGCGATAACCGTTGAAGAGATTCTCAGTATCTTTCCATCGATTCCGTCCAAGTCTCTGGTTCCTGGTTGTTTTTTAAATTCAGCAACCCATTACATACTTCATTTACTGAAATTGACAGTATGGTGAAAACCAAAGCGATATATTTAACGACAATATTTTTGAACTTGTAAATCGTTTTCATTACTTTCTTTTAAAATTTATTATCAGCAACATTCGCAAAATGAAATTTTAATCTTCTGGTGATAATTCTTTTATTGGATTTTGAGAAGAATTTGATTTACTATTGTTTAAAACCTTAGTAGCTTTCTAGTTCACGTCGTAGAAGAAAAAAAAATCCATGAAAAATATTCGTTTCATAGAGTTTACTTATTTCTTTGTTTTCTGAATTAATCCTTGCCCTTTGACTTGAGTAAGTGGCCTTTTTTTGTCTTTTATGGTCTTATTTCCTTAGTCAACCAATGTTGTTTCATTACATGTTTCGCTCTTTTTCTTACAAAAGAGCATGTCTGTTATATACTGGATTCAACTTATTAATCCAGACGTTAACAGCATCATCAGGCTTTCTTACCTGTTAAATCTAATCTAATTCTGAGAGAAGTAAAATCATCGAGGAACGCGTTTCTTTCAGAATGTGTAAGACATC
>JADBJO010000255.1:17500-20000 GCA_016801955.1 Conus betulinus | reverse complement strand
GAGAGAGTACAGGATTAGTGAAGAAAACGGACAATTTGTACTCTTAGGAGCCTGGGTCATGGAACGAAGTGGTCCAAGAGTGTCAAAGTAGGTCAGTACACACGACGACAGCCTGTTTCGATAAGACTGGACCGCGCGCGAGTTATGTAAAAAGGAGGGGGGAGGGGGGGGGGGGGGGGGGGGGGGGGGGGGCAAGAAGAGGGATCATGGGGGCAGGGTGTGGGCATGCGACTAGAAGGATGAAGAGTAGTATTATATGCAAAACCGGGATTACATTTTGCTCCCGGCTGGGCGACACGATCAATGAGTGCGCGCGCGCGCGCGCGCGTATGTGTGTGTATATATGTGTGTGTGTGTGTGTGTGTGTGTGTGTGTGTGTGTGTGTGTGTGTGTGTTTGTATGCGTGCGTGTGTGTGTGTGTGTGTGTGTGTGTGTGTGTGTGTGTGTGTGTGTGTGAAATAAAGAAATGAGGTCATCGTGATTGATGTAGATATCGATGTGGTTTGTTGCGACGTGACATTAGAACGGGGGTTTGTTTTAAAGTAGTAGTTCATCTTTGAATACATCTCCACAGTCTTCTTCTGCGGTCGAGGTGTTGGGTGTTTGTTGTTTGTTTGTTTCTTTCTTTTTTGACGCCGTAGAACACCATGGGCTGGACAGTGTTGGAGGGTGTGTTCTAGGGTCTGAGAACCAGTAGCACACCGATTTTTGTCTCTGTGGACAATCTTAATTCGGCTGAGGTGGCTCAGCAGTGGGCAGTGGTCAGTTCTCAGTCTCAAGAGGACTGTTTGCTGGTACCTCAGTGGCCAGTGGATTGGATCAGCACCTCTGTCTGCGCCCAGCCTTCTTTTCCACTGGTTTTGATATTGGCTGATGATGATAGTTTGGCCTCTCTCTGTAGCTCACTGGGTGGCCAAAACTGCTCCATAGTTATAGCTGCCTGCCTTGGACAGAGCGTCAGCCTTCTCATTCCCAGTGATCCCACAGTGGGATGGAATCCACTGGAGTACAATGGTGGGATCCTTTTGAAAGACCACGGAGGGCTTGTTATTTATTCATTTATTTATGTTTACGTTTTTCAGCTACTAATATCCACAAAGTCAAATAAACCTACCATCTTCACCAGATCAACAGTTCCAGAAGTAATCCTCAGGCTGGCATGCATCTACACACACACACACACACACACACACACACACACACACTGTCTCACACACACACACACACACTGTCTCACACACACACACACACACACACACACACACACACTGTCTCTCACACACACACACACACACACACACACACGCACACGCACACGCACACACTGTCTAAGTCCTAGGTATGTAAGATCTGAAACTATCCGAACAACCATCCTGCACATGCTTTCATTCCAGTGCGTTTCAGAGGACAGAACGATAAGAACATTGAGAGCGCGACCCAGACTTGACCTTCACCTTGATCGACTTTTTGTAACAATTCAGGGAAGTCGGTTGGTTTAGGGGAGAGGGTGTGTGCCTCCGTTCTGTCTCCTGATTGGCTGGATTTGCTGCTTTTTGTGTCTGTGTGAAATAATCGGATGGCGTGGTATGGTGGTTCTGTCCTAGACCTTTCACGCAATTTGTGGGGGGGGGGGGGGGGGCAGCTTTGAACACAAGGGCTTTCAGCTGAGAGAGGACGCTGATCTCATTTTAGTTTGTTCTCTTTCTGCTGGACAGCAGGTTCGCGCGACGACTGGTCAGTGAAGCGACACCGTCAGATCGGTCAAAAGGATAGAGGTTGTGTGTCAGCTTGTATTGGATGACTTGACTGTGTGGCTGTAGTTTGATCTGAATTTTCGATTAAGATTCGTGTGAACAACAGCTTGTGTTGACGGGCTTCGTGAAAACTACGTGTTGACTGCGTTATCTACTCTTGTTTGCCTAGGTGAGCGCTAAGAAAATAATCTTGAAAACTTGTTTTGTTGATGCGATGGGTTTGCTGGAAACTCTTTATCTCTCTTTGTCTCTCTCTGTCTCTCTCTGCCTGTCTGTCTGCCTGTTTGTCTGTCTGTCTGTCTGTCTGTCACCTCTCTCTCTCTCTCTCTCTCTGTGTGTGTGTGTGTGTGTGTGTGTGTGTGTGTGTGTGCGTGCGCGCGCGCGCGCCCCACTGTGTACGTGTGTGCGTGCGCGCGCGTGTTTGTGTACATGTGTGCGTGCGTGTGTGTGTGTGTGTGTGTGTGTGTGTGTGTGTGTGTGAGAGAGAGAGAGAGAGAGAGAGAGAGAGAGAGAGAGAGAGAGAGACTGTGCTAGTGTGTGTGACTGTGCTACTGTGTGTGTGTGTGTGTGCGTACGTACGTGCGTGCGTGCGTGCCCGCGCGAGCGCGAGCCCGCGCGCCTGCGCTTCAGCAGATAATGTGAACAGTGAAGGAACTTGTTATTAGCGAACTTAACGTTTTAAAAACTGGAAATCGCGGGTCACTGTCTTTTGTTCTCATCACAGACGACATCTGTCCCTTACTCCA
>JADBJO010000255.1:7500-12500 GCA_016801955.1 Conus betulinus | reverse complement strand
TTTGAATGCCAGGACTGGTAATTCCAACGCAACTGACTTCTCCTTTTCTGATTTTTCTTACATTGACGATAATAATGTAACAGAGGTCCAATATCCAAGAAACTCTAAAGACTGTATGATAAATGATTTTGGTCGTTATTTAATAAACTTGTGCGAACAATGTTCCTTATTGATACTAAACGGGTCAGTTTATGGAGACATGAAAGGTGAGTATACATATATTTCACATAATGGTTCAAGCGTCATTGATTATATCTTGGTGTCAGAGTCTATTTTTGAATGTGTTAATGAATTGCGTGTTTTACCTAGAATTGAAGCCAAACACATGCCTGTGACAATGATTTTTAATGCTCAAAACAACTTGATAATGACTTATGATTTACCTAGAAAGACTATTATTGAGAAGCTTATCTGGGACCAAGACAAAGTGAATGAATATAAGGAGCACTTGTATCAGAAGAAGTAACATCCATCCTTGATTTAGCCATTATATTAATAGATTACGATGTAGATCTTGCCATTAATAAATTCAATAAAGGTCTAACTCTTGCTAGCCAATGTATGAAAAAAAGAATTGCAATAGGCATGCCTTCTAATAAACCATGGTTTGATGCTGAATGTAGAACTATGAAATCTAAGGTGCGCTCTCCCTTAGGACTTTTTATAGATGTAACGACAGTGAAATAGAAGAAGAACTAAGAAACGCATATAATGAAGATAGGCGACAATATAAAAAAAATTCTTAGAATTTAAGAGATTAGAAGACAAAAAACGTACGCTAGAGGTCCTTGAAGCAAACAAAAGTGACCCAAAGAAATTTTGGGGAACAATTAAATCTAGAATCAGCAAAACGTTGGTAGACAATACCATTTCAAAAAATGACTGGTACGACCATTTCCAAGAAGTGTTTAATTCTGACAATGGTTTGGATTACGGAATAGATCGTGATAATGTTGATTTGGATGTGGACGTTGGGGAAGAGTGGTTTGATATTCCAAATTTAGATACTTCCATACTAGATATAGAAATTACTGGTACAGAAGTAGCAGATGCATTCAAAGCTTTAAAAATAGGGAAAGCTGCTGGACCTGATGAGTTCAGTGCTGAATTCTATAAATACGGTTCACCAAAATTTGTTTTGTTTATGACAAAGCTATTTAATAACTTATATAATGCTGGTACGTTTCCACGTAGCTGGTCTGAATCGCTTATACAACCTTTACATAAAAGAGGGGATACCAATTCGCCAGATAACTATAGAGGCATTTCGCTCCTGAATATTAGCAGTAAACTATACACTTATATTCTTAACAAACGATTAACAAGTTGGGTAGAAGAAAATAAGCTTCTAAATGAATCACAAGCAGGATTCAGAAAAAAAATATAGTGCGGTAGACCACATTTTTACTTTATTGTCGTTAGTACAAAAACAGTTATCTAGTGGTAAAAAAATTGTATGCTGCATTCATTGATTTTAAAAAGGCGTTTGACCTTATAGATAGGAAACAACTGTGGCTAATATTGCGCAAAAATGGTATTCATGGAAAAATGATTAAAGCGATTAGAAGCATGTACAGCGTTGTGACAGCTAGAGTCCGCACTAGGCAGGGTAATACAGAAGCATTCTCATGTCCCCGTGGGTTAAAGCAGGGAGATAACTGTAGCCCTCTTTTATTTTCTTTATTCATAAATGAACTTGCAAACGACATTATGCAACATGGCAAACATGGTATACCTCTAACACCTGATCTTATTCAAATTTTAATCCTACTTTTCGCCGATGATGTGTGTCTTCTCTCTCACTCGGTAGTTGGGTCTTCAACGTCAACTAGATATCTGAACTACTCAGCCAATAGACTTAAACTAAATGTAAATTTTGAGAAATCTAAAATAATTGTATTTTTAGAAAAATGGGGGCTATATTTCATCAAAGGAAAAGTGGTCTTATGATGGTAAACGACTTGAGGTTGTAAATGAATATAAGTATTTAGGAGTAATTTTTTTTTTTCAACAGGTTTAACCTTCTCATACTCATTAAAAGATATGGCAATGAAAGCTAAGAAAAGCATCTTTGGAATTCTAAGATTCTTATGGTCTCTAGGAGAAAATAACCCTAAGCTCTTCTTCAAAATGTTTGACTGTCAAGTTCAACCCATTCTAACTTATGGAGCAGAAATTTGGGGCTTTCTGCAGACCACACAGCAATTGAAAGAGTACATCTATTTGCTATTAAACGTCTTTTTAATGTTAGTATACAGACATCCAATACTCTTATATATGCGCGAAAGCAACAGACATCCATTGTATATATACAAACCTACACTAAATGTATAAAGTACTGGTTAAAACTTACGTGATGGATGAACACCGTATACCAAAGAAAGCTTATAATATGTTGTATACACTTCACTCCAATGGGAAAAAGAACTGGGTCACTAAGGTTAGCGATACTTTATCTAAATATGGCTTCCGCTTCGTTTTCGACAATCACGGAGTAGGTGATACTAAATCTTTTCTTTCTGCTTTTTTTAACAAAGACTGCTTGATTGCCATTTGCAAGAACTAGACTCTAACATAAGGGGTAAAGAAAAGTATACTTTCTACTCATCATTTGGACAATTGTGTGATATTCCGCAATATATGTATAAGATAAAAAATTCTAATTTAAGAAAATACTTAACAAGAAAGGCTTGGTGTGTCCCCGTTAAAGACGCACCTTTCCCGTTACTCACTCCGTCGAAATGGGATTTGCCCATTCTGTCCAAATGTTGAAGAAACGGAATTCCATTTCATTATCATATGCGAACAATATAAGGCTCTGCGTCAGTTATACATACCAGAAAAATACTATTTAAAGCCAAATGCTTTTAAACTAACTCTGTTACTGTCCAACTCAAGAATATGTATACCTCTTGCCCTGTATTTGTCAAAAGCGTTCAAACTCAGAAATGATTTAATGCGTCATGCTTAACCTGTATCGCGATTTATTGTTTATGATTCAAGAGAGAGAGAGAGAGAGAGAGAGAGAGAGAGAGAGAGAGAGAGAGAGAGAGAGAGAGAGAGAGAGAGTTTGAGAGAGTTTGCGTGCATGCGCATGTTGGATGACTTCCCTTACCCCACCTGTCCCTGTTATGACATGGGCAAATGGCCTATTCATTAAATCAGTTCGTTCGTTCTGGAATGACGGTTCGCTTTAAGTGTAAAAATATAGCGCTGGGGGGGGGGGGGGGGGGGGGGGGGAGATTACTTGTGGTGAAACAAAAAAAAAACCTTTTACTTTGTTCCTCGATTGACACTTTGTTGGTTCGTAATTAGTGACGTTTTTTGCATGTCAGATCATTTTCAATCCTACCATTAAAGAAACCACATAAAAGTAGGTCACCACCACCACCACCACCCCTTCCCACCCCCACATTCCGGCAGGGCTGATACCCATAGTTGTGTGAGGTGTGCGTTTAGTCAGTGGGGTGATTTGGAGCGCAAGAGTCCACTTTTATCCACTTTAGTTAACGGACGCGTCTCTGAGAGTGTTGCTCAAATTTCCAGACAAACATTGCGCGTGTCTGTATCTCCCGGTCCTGGTTGATGCCAACATTCTTTGTAAACGAAAGTTCTGCAAAGCAAGTCTCAGACTGGAATGAAGATCCATAGCATTATCTGAACGATCCTCGTCTTCACTGAGTTTGTCTTTCTTCTTTTTTTTTTTTCAGACTTGAATGAAGCTCGATAGCATTATGTTAACGATCCTCGTCTTCACTGAGTTTACCTTTTCTTTTCTTTTTTTTTTTTTTTTTTTTTTTTTCTTTTTTCTTTTTCTTTTTACAGACTTGAATGAAGGTCTATAGCATTATCTTAACGATCCTCGTCTTCACTCAGTTTGTCTTTCTTTTTTTTTTTTTTCTTTTTTCTTTTTTAGACTAGAATGAAGCTCTATAACATCATTTAACGATCCTCATCTTCATGGAGTTTACCTTTTTCTTTTCTTTTTTTTTTTTTTTTTTTTTTTTTTTTTTTTTTTTTTTTTTTTTTTTTTTTTTTTTTTTTTTTTTTTCCTTTTTTTTTTTTTTTTTTTTTTTTGAAAATCAAAATTCTCTGCTTGTCCAGCTGTAATGTTGACACCGGTTTTTCGATGTATTCTCCGTGTTCACAAAGTCCGTGGTGAACTGTATTGTTCAGTCACACGTGTCGGTGTGGGCGTGTTGGCGGGGCACTGTCTCTAACAGGGAGCGTTGTAGGGGGGATCCTGCGACGGGCTGGGTTGGAGCAGACATACTCGGCACCATTGAGGTCACTCTGCACCACTGAGGTCACTCGGCACCACCGAGGTCACTCTGCACCACTGAGGTCACTCAGCACGGCTGGGATGAGCTTCTTCCGCTTTTGTGGGCTACCTCTTGTCGAGTTGATTCCCTTTGCTTGAGGTGTTTGATTCCCTTTGCTCGATGTGTTGATTCCCTTAGCTTGATGAGTTGATTCCCTTTGTTTGATAAGTTGATTCCCTTTGCTTGAAGAGTTGATTCCCTATGTTTGATGAGTTGATTCCCTATGCTTGATGAGTTGATTCCTTTGCTTGCTGAGTTGATTCCCTTTGCTTGATGAGTTGATTCCCTATGTTTGATGAGTTGATTCCCTATGTTTGATGATTGATTCCCTTTGCTTGATGAGTTGATTCCCTATGTTTGATGAGTTGATTCCCTTTGCTTGATGAGTTGATTCCCTATGTTTGATGAGTTGATTCCCTATGTTTGATGAGTTGATTTCCTTTGCTCGATGAGTTGATTCCCTTTGCACAATGTGGAATCATGCTTGGGGCTCTGATAGGAAAACCCGCGAGTGGATCTCTCTCTCTCTCTCTCTCCCTCTCTCTCTCTCCCTCTCTCTCTCTCTTTGTGCATGTATATGTATATATATGTGTGTGTGTGTGTGTGTGTGTGTGTGTGTGTGCGCGCGCGCGCTCGCGTGTGTGTATGTGTGTGTGTGTGTGTGTGTGTGTGTGTGTG
>JADBJO010000255.1:0-2500 GCA_016801955.1 Conus betulinus | reverse complement strand
CATCTTGGGGTTGAGGGAGAGGGGAGAGGGGAGGTGAGATGACTTGTGGACACACAGGTGGCTGATCAACTGATGCGTGCACAGAATGCATGGTAACAGCTTGGACAGGCAATGTGGGAGACCTTCTCTTGCTTGCTGGCGCAGGCTTTTCCTTAGCTGTCTCTGTAGTTGCGCTGCAGATTATTGTACAATAGTGACGGAGCATAATAAGCGTATTAATTCCTGTTAATGCTGGTTTCAGTAGTAGATTGATGAGAGCTATTTTTTTTAAAACGGGAATTCCCGACAAAACCGTCGTGATTTTCTTTTTAAAACAGGATGTTGTAGTAATCTACAGGAAGCTCAGTCCTTCTCTCTCCTCTCTCTCTCTCTCCGCCGTCTCTCCCTCTCTCTCTCTCTCGCCCCCTCAGACCCTCGCCCCTCCTAGGGTACTGATCGATGTGTCCAGAATATAAAGACTCTCCTCTCTAATGTCATGAGGAATCGATGTGTCAGCATGAATACACAGTGCTTATGGCTGATGCCTTATTCGTAAATGCATACAGCCTTTTCGTCCCTGCACAAAAACAGCAATGAGGACATGCTGCCTAACGGTGATCTAAATAATAGTAAATCCACAGGTACTTTCAGTTCAATATACAATGGAATACTGAAAAAGGGGGGGTTTTGAGCACACAGGGAGCAAGATAAGATAAGAAAGATGGCGGTGTAAATAGGAGAGATAAATAGGAGGTAAGAGAGAGAGAGAGATGAGGAGACAGAGAGAATTGCAAATGCGGAATGGGATACAAGTGAGGAGGGAGGGATGATAGGAGGGGGGGAGGGAAAAACATTTAGGATTGAAAAAAAAATTGAAAAAAAAACAAAAAAAAAAAGAAAGAAAGAAAGACAAAGAAAGACAGAGGGTAGACTAAGGGATTTAGCACAGGCCAATGGGAGTCATTACTGACAAAATAGCCTGAAATACGGCCCACCCCGTCTCTACGAGGGCAGAAACTGATTTATATAATAGCAAACATTCATTGCCCAACCAGACAGACAGGTGGAGCATACTAACTTTAACAAAAAATTTATTTTCCTACTTCTCTTTTCTGTACTTTAAGGTCAAATTTTATACCAAATACACAGAAACAAAATACTAAGTTAAAATAATGTTTTGAAAAACAAATGTGCCTAAATAGTCGTTGGTGGTGACAAAGACTTTGAGATTTGTACTTCAGTATTTAATGCCTTGGGTTTTTTTTTTTAAAAATAAAAACGGGAATTCATATTACACGTTTCCGCGGTTGTCTCGCAGACAAAAATATGAGATTGTACGATAATTGTTGTGTTCGTCTGTCGAGTCAGAGAGAGAACGACTTCAGGGGCATCTTAGGGTTGAGGGAGAGGGGGAGGGGAGGTGAGAATGACTTGTGGACACACAGGTGGCCTGATCAAACTGATTTGGCGTGCACAGAATGTGTGGGTAACAGCTTTGGACAGGCAATGTGGGAGACCTTCTCTTGCTTGCTGGCGCAGCTTTCCTTTCCCGTAGCTGTCTCTGTAGTTGCGCTGCAGATTATTGTACAATAGTGTGACGGAAGCATAATAAGCGCGATTAAATCCTGTTAATGCTGGTTTCAGTAGTAGATTGATGAGAGCATATTTTTTTAAAGACGGGGAATTCCCGACAAAATCGTGATTCGGTTTCTATGTAAAGGATAGTAAAATCTCTACAGCAGTTTCTCTCTCTCTCTCTCTCCTCTCTCTCTCTCTCTCTCTCTCTCTAATGAGGTACTGATCGATGTGTCGGAATAGAAACACAACTATTCTGATGCCAGGCTGATGCCTTGCTCATAATGCATACAGCCTTCCATCCCTGACAAAATCAACAGCGATGAGGGACACTGCCAAACGTGATCTAAAATATAGTAAATCCACAGGTACTTTCGGTTCAATACACAATGAAATACTGATTTTTTCGAGCCCACAGGGGTCAAGATGAATAGGAATAAATCACGGAATAAAGAAGAGAGCACGAGAGAGGCGAGAGAGGAGAGAGAGAGAGAGGAGAGAGAGAGAGAGCTGGAGGAGAGAGAGAGAGAGAGAGAGGATCTCTGGCTGAATGGATGGAGGTTTTGAATTTGACACAGTATGTTAGTTACATAATTGTTCATATGCTGAGAATTTTGCAACATGTCTTACTACTGAAAAAATCATAACATCGTATTTTTATTCATTAGACTGACCGAGAGCTGCATGGTGGTTTTAAAAACGGAAATTCCCGATGAATCGGGTCCTTCCTGTTTACAGGGAAGTAATATCTGTGCACCCTTTCTCGTCCCTGTCTGTCTGTTTTCTCTAATGAGGCATTGGCTGATTGATTGACAGATCTTTCAAAAAAAACCCAAGGAAGGAAGATTCCAGTCATGGGCCAGAAGGGGTGTTCCATGGACGGAATTTCCTCTGGTGGTTACAATCGGTTCTTGTGAGGAAGAGAGCAAACATCAGTGTTGTGTAT
>JADBJO010000254.1:962500-967500 GCA_016801955.1 Conus betulinus | reverse complement strand
ACAAGCTGGTTGCCTAGCTACGTGGAGGACAATGGAATATAATGTGTGTGTGTGTGTGTGTGTGAGAGAGAGAGAGAGAGAGAGAGAGAGAGAGAGAGAGGAAGCACGCGTGCTTGTGTAAGTGTGTAATATACGACCGTTATCCGTTTCCTGCAGATCTGGTGAAACATAGCCTGGATTGTCATTTGATGACTGTGACCTTCAAAGAGAGAGAGAGAGAGAGAGAGAGAGAGAGAGAGACAGAGAGAGAGACAGACAGACAGACAGACAGAGAGAGAAAAGAGAGAGAGAGAGACAGAGACAGACAGAGAAAGACAGAGAGACTGACAGAGAGAGAGAGAGAGACAGAGAGAGAGAGAGAGACAGAGACAGAGAGAGAGACAGAGAGAGAGAGAGAGAGAGAGAGAGAGAGAGAGAGAGAGCGAGTAGAGGCATGGAAAGGTAACATGGTCATTTATCATCACACAGCAATGTAATGTTAGGGACTCCGGTTGTGCTGTTCTTTATGAGGGAACAGCCGAAAAGAAACGTTGAACAGTCCCACCCCTTAAAACAAGCCATTCCAAAAATGGTTATCAGAAAAAGCACTTATACAACCTGCTGTGTGGCAGAAATATACACCACAAAGAAGAAGAAGAAGAAAAGAATAGAAAAGAAAAGAAAAGAACTCGCAAGTTTCGTTTTCCTTTGAAACAGTTCATCTTTGTAAAATAAATAGAAAAACAAGTTGTAATTCAAATAAACCCTTTGCCTGGCTCAATGATTTAGACTCTGACAATTCATCGCGCGCGTCATTTTACTGTCTTTGAAAAGTTCTGTATATTGCCCCTCTGAGCATATTAAATCAGCAGTTGATTTCAACTATGACATTGTTGCATTTGTTTGTGTGTTGTTTTTTTTTCTAAATGATACCTGCATTTTTTTTTCATGGTCAATGACACGACCCCTCCACTCTCCCCACCACCACCTCCCCTCCCTTATAAATCCTGCCTAAGAATAAAGAAAGAAGAGTGGCCCCTAGTCAGATGGTCAGACCGTTTGCCTGCGGAGCTGACAATTGTGCTTTCGAACGACTCGTGGGCTTAACCCGGCTTGAATCATAAATTGAAATGGGATTCGTTTAACTTCATCTACACGGTAAACATCTGATGCGCTCTTAAAACATATCATGCATGCAGACGCATAACATGTGTGGGTTTTTTTTTTTTCTGACCATTCCATCACAGAATCAATGGAAGTCAGAAATATCAAGCACCGATTGCTGCTTGAAACTTACTGGGCCGATTTGACCGCAAACTGCCCACAGTAGCCAAGTCGACAGAACGTCAAAACTTCAACAAAAAAAAAAATGTTAACGTTTTGGAAATGCCGTTCAAAACTCTCGCACCCTCTCCCACCAGTACGAGGCAACCGAGAACGCCGGGCTACATCAGTGTATGGAGCAAGCTCATCCATGCAAGCGGGCTATGTACACATGGACGCCATTGCGACTTCCTCAAGACTCTACATAAGAGTAAGACAACGACATGAATTCCTTACTGACCTTCGCCATCAACACTGACCTTTCGCCTTCCTTGAGACTACAGAGAAACGTCACACTTTAATCATACCCCGTTGCTTTTTATTGTTGTTCTTTTTGGCCTGCTTGCATCAGTGCCACATCTCTCCAAGACCTGCTGAGTTTCCCAAATAGGAAAAAAAAATCGTTAGTAGTAGTCTCTTTCTGACGTGGGTGCGTGGG
Organism: Conus betulinus; assembly: GCA_016801955.1. Lineage (NCBI taxonomy): Eukaryota > Metazoa > Mollusca > Gastropoda > Neogastropoda > Conidae > Conus > Conus betulinus. The sequence continues at coordinate 965,759 of JADBJO010000254.1, read as the reverse complement.
TGAGTGTGTGGGTGGTGAGAGATCGGGATGGGGGAGGAGTGAAGCTGAGAAGAGTGGGTCAATCAGAAAGACAACACAGTAAGGTGGGCAGCCCGAGCGTCGCCACCACAGCTGGGTGCCTTGCCTTGCAGAACCCGGAGAACCTGTCGGCAGTTAGACGTTTAGAGAAACGATGATGCCGACTGTTTAAAACAAGCTGCATACGTGTCTGTCTTCTGTGCTCTGGGGAACATTTAACCATAAATACTAAAACAAAAACGTCCGTGCACAATCAACATCAAAACTAGAGATAAATTCAGACATATTTTTCGAATTTTGCATTCACAAGCAAGCCTGTATCGAAAATATCTCCGACGAGAGAGAGAGAGAGAGAGAGAGAGAGAGAGAGAGAGAGAGAGAGAGAGAGAGAGAGGAAGTGTGTGTGTTAGTGTGTGTGTGTGTGTGTGTGTGTGTGTGTGTGTGTTGAGGGGGGGGGGGGGAGGGAGAGAAAGAGAGAGAGGGGGGAGGATGGGAGAGAGGGAGGGGACGGTGGGTGGGGCGGGAGGGAGGGAAACAAGAACAGCAAAACAATGGGAGGGACGGTGGGTGGAGATTGTCATATCGGTTTTATTGATGTGTACTCAGTGTGCACATTTGTATTTCGATTTTTTTGTGTGCAAAAGTTCGAGTGATTTTCTCCCCATTAAAAAAGAAAAAGCAAAATATACCATATCAACAAAGAAGGAATCTTTTTCTTTTCTTTTGTTCGTTTTGTTTTTGTTTTTGAATTTATGTCTTTCTCGCTTTTTCCTTTTGTTTCGCGTTTGACATTTTTTTTTTTCTTTTTAACTTTGAGAACATTCGTTTGTTCACTTAAGACTCAAAGTTTGACCAGAAAACTTTTAACTTTGTTTGACGCTTGCCTTTCCGGTAACTCATTCATCGTTAGCGGAAAGTTCACCGTGGCTTTTATTTTGAGTGACGATCTATCTCAGTGCAGTAATCAAATGAAAACAAGCAATCGTCAGATCTGCCAAGATGGTTATGTTATCTGTACCACGAGCCTCCACCTCACGCCTTGCTTCCTCAGCGTGCGAAAACGCACGCGCGCGCGCGCGCGCACACACACACACACACACACACCCTCCTTCCTCCATCTCGCTCACTCACTCCTGCGTGCGTGTGTGTGTGAATGTGTGTGTGTGTGTGTGCCCGCGCACGCGCGCGTGTGTGTGTGTGCATGCGTCTGTGAGTGTGTGTGCATGCGTCTGTAAGTGTGTGTGCGCGCGTGCGTGTGTGTGTGTGTGTGTGTGTGTGTGTGTGTGTGTGTGTGTGTGTGTGTGTGTGTGTGTGTGTTGTGTGTGTGTGTGAGAGAGAGAGAGAGAGAGAGAGAGAGAGAGAGAGACAGAGAGAGAGACAGACAGAGAGACAGAGAGAGAGAGAGAGAGAGAGAGAGAGAGAGAGAGAGAGACTCACACATACCCGTGTATACTCGACAGTCTACTAAAACACAACGCAGAACAAAAACTGGGCAGAAAACACGCACGCAGCCAAGTAAGCACACACACACACACACACACACACACACACACACACACACACACGCACGCACGCACGCACGCACGCACGCACGCACGCACGCACGCACGCACGCACGCACGCAAACACACACACACACACACGCACATACACACACACACACACACACACACACACACACACACACACACACACACACACACATCTTTCAAACATAGCATTTCTTACCAGCTGTTTCATTTTAGAAACGTTCAGCTTCTCCATTCTTGGGTTTAATAGCTTTGGTCTTGCATTTTGTAATATATATATATATATATTTTTTTTTGTCTTCGTTTGCTTCCACCTATCGCCCACTATGCCCCTTAGGCCCTTCAGTTTTACCTTCCCCCGTCCTCCCCCGTCTCCACTTCTACTCCCTTACAGTCCAGCCATCTTTTCACTCTTATATACATCAACATCGTTTCTGTCTAATGGTGGTCCTTCATGAACTGCTATAGAATATGTGCTGCTGCTGCTGCTGCTGCTGCTGCTGCTGCTGCTGCTGCTGCTGCTACCCTTTTATTCCCCGTGACTGGCCAGGCCTGGTTCGTTCTGAGACACCCTGATGGACGCTCCTGGTCCTACCAGGGCCCCATTTTACCATGACATGGCCTTTCCTTTCTGTCCTCTCCGGGCCAGGGTCTGCTGGATCAAGCAGAGGAAGTGGGAAGAGGTTCAGGCTTTTGAGCTGGTCCGACAGGCCTCCCGAGTTCCCATTGTCTGCCTTCTACTCCCTGGTTTTCTTCCTGTCTTGTTTCATACTCCTCCACCTCCCCTCTCCTCCTCCTTCTTCTTCTTCTTCTTCTCCTCCTCCTCCTGCTGCTTCTTCTCCTCCTCTTCCTCCTCCTCCTCCTTCTCCTCCTCCTTCTTCTCTTCTTCTTCTTCTCCTCCTCCTCCTCCTCTCCTCCTCCTCCATCTTCTTCTCCTTCTTCTCCTCCTCTTCCTCCTCCTCCTTCTCTCTCCTCCTCCTTCTTCTTCTGCTGCTCCTCCTCCTCCTCTCTCTCATTTCTAACTCTTACAATCTTCTTGTATTTCTCTTACAGTCTTCTTGTATTTTCTGTGTACCTGTTTCTGTCTCTGGTGTGCCGTCTTGGTTTCTGCCTCTCTGTCTGTCTGTCACACACACACACACACACACACACACACACACACACACACACACACACACACACACACACACACACATCCCCGTAGTCCTGGGCCGGATCAGTGACAACAGAGAGTGAGGGATCCATCAAACAACATACAGGAATGGCAGTAGAAAGGAAAGAAGAGCCGAAGGGGAGGGGAAGGATCAATCAGCTGTTTGTTACACAATGCTTATTGTTTGCAGTTGTGTATGTGTATGATGAGAGAGAGAGAGAGAGAGAGAGAGAGAGAGAGAGAGAGAGAGAGAGAGAGAGAGAGAGAGAGAGAGAGAGAGAGAGAGAGAGGACTTTGATGGTTTACTGTCATTAGCCATAAAGCCCTTGTGACAGGGGGTACACAACAATGGGTTGATTACACCGGCAAAGTCGCGGAAAACAACGTGCGCACAGTTCAACCATCCAAATATAACAATGGTCTGTCTCTTTGTCTTGCCAACTGAGTTAAATACTCTTCAAAGTTCTTCCACTGATAAATACAAAGTAGGCATCTCACCATTTAATGCACTTGCTCATTATGAAGCATTTTCTTTTTTTTTCCCGCAGCGACCCCGCCT
>JADBJO010000254.1:955000-957500 GCA_016801955.1 Conus betulinus | reverse complement strand
ATTCAGACTAGGAGTGAGCGGCTTAAAAAAAATTCAAACAATGGTTTCAAAGTGAAGAAAATGTAAACAACGTGTGGCCATCATGTCAAAGTGGAACAGAGGATGAGGTTCATCGACTTTTCAACTGCCCTGTTTATGACGAAAAACGCAAAAATTGTTAAATTCTAAATTCCTTTACAGGAAAACCGTGATCAGAAATCGGTAGCAAATATTCTTTCCAATAGTAATGAAAATTTAACAAAACCTCTGGCCAGATCCTTAACGGAAACAATGAAGATCAGGAAAGTGTTAACTGGAGAAACTCAGCAAATCCCAAGATGATCCACTGTCTGTATCTGCGCATGCGCCTCTCTCTCTCTCTCTCTCTCTCTCCTCCCTCTCTCTCTCCTCTCCTCTCTCTCTCTCTCTCTCGTTTGATTCGCTCTTTCTCTCATATCCCAGTTCTCGCCCTCAATCTCCTCCACCCTTCTGTTATCATATTTGTGCTGACTCCCCACCTTTTTTTTCCCCTTTCCCCACTGCTGCCCCTTTTTCCGTAATCTTCCCCCTGTCTTCCTTCCTCGCTTTCTCCCCCCCCCCCCCCCCCCCCCCCTTCTCTCCTTCTTCTCTTTCTTTTCTGGCCTCCCTCCTTTTTCTTTTTCTTCTGAGCCCCCCCCCTCTTTTTTCCTTTCTAGCCTCTTGTTCTTCTTTTCTTGCCCCCCTTGACCCCCTTCTTTCTCTTTCTTTTCTGTGTTACCTTCTCTTCTCCTCCTCCCCCCCCATTTGTCTTTTCCACTTCTTTCCCCCTCCCTTGCCCCTTCCACCCCCTTTGGCGCCCCCTTTCCCCTTCCCCGTATGCCTGGCTCCTCCTCTTTCCCTTAGTCTTTTTCCTGAACCCCCCCTTCTCTTTTCTTTTCCTTGCCGCCTAGCCCCCTGTTCACCCCCCCCTTGAATCGTTCCTTCCTCTCATAGCCCTCTTCTTCCATGTCCTTGCCTGATTGCCTTCTCCACTTCATTCTTTTTCTCTTTCTTCTTCCCTTTCTTTTTTGCCCCCTCCCCCCCCCCCCCCTTCAACCTTATGTTCCTTTTTTCCCTTCAGCTTCTAGTCTTTTGCTGTCCCCCCCCCCTCTTTTTCCCCTTTTTCTCCTTCGCCTTCCGAAGAGTCCCTTTCCGTTCAACTGGGGAACAAAGATTTTTTTTGTATGCAGAGAGGAAGTCCCCCCCCCCTTCCGCGTTTTCCTTGCCCCCATGGCGTGTTGTTTTTCCTATGGTTTTATCATGAATTTCTTTTTCTCCTAACGGCAGCTGCCCCCCCCTTCCACCCACCGCACCCCCCAGCCCAAGCAGGAGTGTCCCCTCGACCTTATTCTTTTTTTTTTTCCTTTTTTTCTTGTTCCCCCAACCCTTTCCTTCCTTCTTCACTTTGTACTCCCCTCTTGCCTCCAGGTTCTTTTTCTCTTCCTTCCCCCCTCTCTTGCCCCCCTTCCCTTTTCTGCTTTTGGTTTTTTTTTCCCTTTTCTTTCCTCTCAGATCCAATTCTAACATTTGTACTTGCCCCCCTGTCACCCCCCCCTGATTCAGACTAGGGTAGCACGCGGCTTAAAAAAAAATTCAAACAGGAAGGGACCCCCGGCAAAGTGAAGAAAATGCAAAACAACGTGCCCCCCATCATCCAAAGGGTGACCAGAGGGATGGGTTATAGAACTTTTCCAACCTGCCCTTGTAGAACTGACGAAAAAACCGCCAAATAAATGTTAAATTCGAAATTCCATATCCGTTCAAGAAGTAATGCACCCACCCATCTACGGAAACAAACCCTCCCTTTTTTTGCCAACTGAGAACAACTAAGCCAATCCCAAGATGATCCACTGTCTGGTAATCCGCGCATGCGCCTCTTCTCTCTCTCTCTCTCTTCTCTCTCTCTCTCTCTCCTCTCTGTTGATCGCTCTTCTCTAATATCCTGCGTTCCGCCCTCAATCCCCTCACCTTCTCCTATCATTTCTTCAATTGCCCCCCCCCCCCCCCCCTCCCTTTGTTCACCGAAATTAATTAATGACTGCCAGGCAAGGGGCTTTTTGTATCTGCTGCAGCAGGGAAAATCTCACACACACACAATGCAAATAGCATCCGTGCTCGCGTTCTGACACTCCTACGACACGCCAAATGACTTACGACACGCGGAGCGTGCGGAAAAGAATGCCTTCTGGCTGTTTGGCTTGGCTCCGCGCTTTGCCTTGGAATTGGGCTTTCGCAAATAGCAGCCGCTCTGAACATCTTAATCAAGCATAAAACAACACAGCAAAATAAAACCAATCAATTCAGCTGCTTTGTGATTAATTATTTCGAGCCTAGCAGAACAACAGGTATTGTTTTTTTGTTTTATACCTCCTTAACAGTTTAACCAGCATTTTTGTCTCTACCGGATAGTTTTTTTTTTTTTCTCCCCCAGATATTCTTAGCACAAAGTGTTCTCTCCTCTCTATCTTTCTTCATCGAGGAGGCCTAACTAATTGTTTTTGAC
>JADBJO010000254.1:945000-950000 GCA_016801955.1 Conus betulinus | reverse complement strand
CAATGGAGATTGCCTCCCCTTTGGAGACTATAACCTTGCTGAAGGCTCATTTTGAGACGCATTTATCATTCCCCATTCACCCACTTAAGCACATACTCTTAGATAGACAGAATTATCTCTACCACTGCAGATATGAATGCTTATCTCCCCTTATTTCTTCAATCTAAGACTTAAGAGCAAGCTTTGTTCATAACCGAATATTTCTTACAGTCATTGCAACACCAAGCTGCTCTGTTGTGGGAATGGTGCTCGGTTACTTATCCTTGAAATTTATTAGTCTATTACAATTAAGTCCCTTACGGATTCATTCCAAGAACTGGCCCTCAGCTCTTGTGTCTTAAGAGGTTATCTTTTTAAATTTTCTATTTTTCACAAGAAAATGTAGCTTGTTTTTATTCTTTCATGATCTTCTTTTGCTTCTTAGGTGGCACCTTTGGTTGCTTTTTTTTTTTTTTTTTTAACTAAACAAACAAACATACTACGGTGGGGGGGGGGGGGGGGGGGGGGGGGGGGGGGGGGGGAGGGGGGGGGGGGGGGGGGGCTAAAACGAAAATGTTCGTAGCTGCAGAGAGAGACAGCCTGTGTGTGAGTCAGTCTGTTCAGGGGGAGACTGGACCAGCTGAATACACCCGCACCTCCACCCTCATTCTCCTCAGCCTCCATCCCCTGTCACGTCCCTCCCGTGAACAAATTCAAACTTAAATGGTTTTCTGTGTGCTGAACGCGGTCGTCCCGCTTGGGCCTGCTGTAGGGCCCGGTACAGTACCATTTTCTCCTCGCATCGATCGATCTCCTCGCTTGCGGGCTGACTGGTTCTGGCCTGAAAGTACTGGAACCTAATGACATTATCCACAGTGCAGACATTACAACTTGTTCCTAAACACACACACACACACACACACACACACACACACACACACACACACACACACACACACACACACACACACACAAATACCCTGGGAAGCACCAGAGTTTTAATTTCAGACGGGGAGGTAACAGTCTGTACACCAGAGATGGAGCACGAAAAGAAGTGCGTGAAATAGCTGACTGAAATTACAGACAAACACTTTTGTTTCAAAACTCTAAACTGAATGACTAAAGAAAGGCGTCTTTGTACGTTTTCGTTTTGTCTTTAATGCTGTCTGTGTTGTGAAAAAGAGAACGGCATAGAAATATAGTGCTAATCCTTTCCACAGTGTAATACGTAAGCCAATCCTTCCGCCGATACACAGAGGTGACATCACTGACGGGTACTACGTTTAACTGCACGAATCTAACGTCAACTTTGATTAGGACCTGATTAAGAATTAACTAATACATAATTTCACACACACACACACACACACACACACACACACACACACACACACACACACACACACACACACACACAAACATACACCCGACAAAACAAAAAAGAGGTTAACACAAGTTTATAAAATTTAAGTTCAATGAAGCTACTGTTGTTTGTTCGGTTTGCATTCCGTTTTGCAACGGAACGCATCATCGACACCACATACGGACCATAAAAATCACGAAGTGTACTCTTTCAATGGATACTTTCTTCCCTCATTCTTTGTGCCACAACATTAAAAATAAGGTGTTTGTGTTATTCTATTAGGCTCTTTAGGTTAGGAAATATTTGGATGCCACTATACGATCTGAAAGTTCACCATCCCTGAATTATAATGATGGTAAAAATGGACAAAGATGACTCTAAACGCCAAAAGGATTGATAACCGTACGATAGTGTTCTGAAAGTTCACCATCCCTGAAATGTCATGAAGGAAAAAAAAAATGGACAAAGGTAACTCTAAACGCCAAAAGGATTGATAACCGTAAGCCAGTTGGTCGCCCCTAAGGACAAAACTGACAAACTGGACAAATCTGGTGTGATCTACCACATTGACTGTCGTGACTGTGAAGAGAACTATGTCGAGGAAACAGAGAAACCTTCGAAAATGCTTGACAGAACACACAAGGGGAATCATCACCAGTAGGCGCCCACCTACACGCCCAGCAACATCAGTTCGATTATGAAAACATCAGCGTTCTCGACCGTGACAATAGATGGTTTCAGCGTGGGGTGAAGGAGGCTATTCATATTGCCGCCAGCAACCCCACACTCAACCGGGGACCGGGGCAGACACACCTTGCCATCGGTGTACAACATCCTCATTGTTCAGTCACATGAACAGGGTTCGACCCGTGGTCGTGTGCACTGAACTCCAATTTACCCAGCAGCAACACCACCACTGAAGAAGACGGACAGAGGTCTGTCGAAAGCTCCAATTAAGTGCTATTCCTAACTGAGTGACCTGTTTAAATCCAGTAGTCGTTATGTAAGATGACCTGTTTGTTGCAAATCTACAAACCTGTTGTTTCATTTCATTATGTCATATAATAATAAGGAATTTAAAACACTATCTCTAAAACAGGATCTTCATTTTTGTCTTGCACCAGCAGCAGCAACACCAAAGAGAACAACAGAATCCTTCTATTCCTACTCTTTTACCACGTCTCATGCGTGTCTTACGTCTGCCTTTGAACTAAAGACACAGTCAGACCATCTCGCCCACATTACATAACTATTATATCGTTTCCATATTGCTTCTTCTTCTTCACCAAATGAAAATCCCTAAGTTCAGTCAGTCACGTCTCTTACCAGTCACTCAGCTCAGCCATCACATCTGTCTGACTGCATCTCTGTGGGTCTGGATACAAGGTTAGTTGTCACAGGAGTCCCTCGGTGTCTCCTGTCGCTGCTTTTCTTTGGCTCCTGTCTGTCGCCCCACTTAATCCAAGAGTAGCGGAGGAGAGACACATAATCAAACTCTTACTCTCTCCCCATACCCAGTTAGCTCTCCTGTTCGAGTATCTTTGGGTGTGGTCAATTAAAAAAATATTAGCGAATACTTACATTACCCACCTTTAATTCCTTATTTTTATTCTCTTGTCTCTAGGAATGAAGACACAACCTGCCAAAAAGTTGCAAGTCTTCTGTAAGTCTACATCATCGAAAGACTCTTAATTCTCCCGTCTCTGCACAGGTAGTGGGTGGAAGAGCTGTTACTCCTCTCATCAAAAAGCGTCCACAGTGCGCTACTGGCGAGTAAAGCGGAGAAAAGGGGCACCTCCGCTCATGCACAAGCCTGACTATCCAGACAATGATGCATCTAAAGGGCTCTACTGTGGGGCAGAGAGACAAAAGAGTACGCTCCTATTGTCAAAGACTCGTGGGGAAGTACCTGCAGAAAAAGAAGGCTAGAGAACCGCGACCGGTGGTCAGTGAGACGACCTATAGAGTTTAGGACTTTGTCCAAGATCCTGTGGATGGTTAGCCTCAGCCACAACATCGGCCAGGGGGTTGGTTAGTAAAAGCAGCTCTGCCTGACCAGACTGCACTGGATACCGAATCAAGAGGCCCTGTAAAAGGATTTGTTTTGGGGAAGAGGGCGGTGGACAAACACTGCGACCAATTTGAACCACTCAGTTACATCAGGCAGTGAACGCCAGCCTCCAACCACTGTAGCCACACGAGCAGAACAACTTACTAACATCACCTCCATGAATTCCCACGGATCCATCCGGAACAATATGCCCTCCAGAGCATCCGGCCAATAGGACGTTAAACTCACTCTACTAGCGGTTGAAAAAGAACGAGACGAGTGTACTTGTAACTTTAGCCTGTTTCCTTCTCCCCTCCACCCCTCTCTCCTCTACACACCCCTCGATCTCCCTAAGTCTCCAGTCCTGCACATCACACTGGGCACCCCGTGAACTCGCCATCGAATCGAATTGGACCTTGTAGCTATCGGTCTCCACCTTGTCTCCACAGTTACTCCTTTGGACAAGAAACAGAGCGCATAACAGGTCCAAGCTAAAGGATGTGAACTCTCCTTGTTCTAACCCACACTGCAACTCCTTCCCGTGCTTTTTTCTCTCCATCCGTCTGTCCCTGAACAAGATACAGCCAAAGAAGCCCATGAGACACTACTTCCCCTCCACATGGTCGTTTAGACTGTCTCTGAACAATGCAATGCAGCAGCTAAAACTTAGTCTAACATCTGGTTCTGTCTGCTCCATTCGACTGTGTCTCTGTTCACGAGTCATCCAGGATGGAGGTACAGTGGAGGTTGCGAAAAGAAAGGAAGGGAGTGGGTGGGGTAACTGACGCTGGGTTTCTTCAGGCCCAGCAGCAGCGGTGAAGCCTATGCTATTAAGTACACTCTAGGGTCATCTCCGTGCTGTGCATCTCTCTATTTCCCATGTCCTGTTCCATCATCCATCCCCCTGCCTCCATCTTCCCCCCCCCCCCCCCCCCCCCCACCCGGAGCAAAGAAAAGCTCAGGGCCAAACAGACTCTCTGACCTGTACGTGATCTGCTGTCTTATTAGCGCAGCTATCTAGCTCTGTCTCTGGGAGCAAAACAAAGGGCCAGAGAGTCTCTCTGACCCCTACGTGATCTGCTTTCTGTTAACGCAGCGACCTCCAACAGCCATACCTCCCTTTGTCCACAAGTTTCGATCAATACTTCGAAGATCCCTCTCTTCTCCATCACGTTCTGTGCTTCTGTTGCCTCTCTCTCTGCCCCCCCCCCCCCCCCCCCCCCCCCGCCACCCTACCTTTGCACACATAACCTTGCTCTCCCGTCCCCCTACTCGCCCATTGGTCAACAGCAGCTCTCCAGCCATGGTGCCAACTTCAGACGCAGAAACGGGTTTGGGTTCTTTTCTTCCATCCACTTAACTCGCAGTGGTGGTCTGGGGTGCTGGTCTTTCGGATACAAACGCTAAAGCCCGCATTCCTTGTGAATCATGCTGTGGCAGCGCGAATTGTCTCAAAAACACGATTTGAGCAAACCATGGTTGAATGAGGTCCCCACACTCAAGTGACTGCTCTTTGATAAGCAGTCCGTCTGCCCAGTGTTCGGACAAATCGGGCGATCATTGGGCATCGTTTTTTTTTTTTTTTGTTTGTTTTTTTTTTATCCCTTG
>JADBJO010000254.1:915000-925000 GCA_016801955.1 Conus betulinus | reverse complement strand
GACTTAACTGTTAAGCCAGTTTTACCTGGCACCCTTTGAAGATTTGGTTTTGTAGACCGGACACCGTGGAAAATATGGAAGCAATGTCATCTGCAAATACCATCACAGACATTTATTTTAATCCTAGCAGGCTCTGATGTTTATGCTTTCTATCTCTTTTAAACTTTTTCACCTCTTCGGTTATTCGTAAAGAGAAGACAAGGGGAGAAAACAAGCAGCACTGTCTGAGACAGTTTGACATTTAAAAAAGAAAATCAGATACCGTAGATCTCCAACTGACACATGGTTTCACAGATCGTTATAACCTTTGCAGCATACGTATCAATTTTGTGGATGATTTCACTTTTTCTCTAGCATTTTCCAGGAACTTGTCTTCACTGACTGTGTCGAAGGCTTTCGTCGTCATAATCGATGCATCCTTCATACTTGTGTGCAACACTGTTATGGTAGAAAAGACTAACGTCATGGTCAATAGTGAAATAGGATTTTAGGAAAACCACCTTGCTATTCACTTACTCTTAGCGTTCTACCGTTATTTCTATTTGCCGAATGTTTTAAAACTGATGCGAAAACCTACTGACCGTGCTAAGCAATGAGATCCTTTGACCTTTTCTGCATTGTTTCCATCGTATTTTTCTAAACAATGAAGTAACATAGAAGTGTATCCAATCATATGGTTTTTAGTATTGTATAGCTTGTTAAAAAGTTTTATATGGAAAGAAGAGACATGATTACCGCATACTTTAAAGTTTTCATAGACAATTTCGTCCACACCTGATGGTTGGCCCATTTCCAATTTTCTGATTGATGTTTGTTCGCCTAGTTCTAGTTCCTAGTCTACTGCAACTGTTTTCCTTTAGGCCAGCCTCATGCATTTCTTTCTTGTGTATAACATTCTCTTGCGTTTAATTTGCGTCATCCTAACCGTTTCTCTGCACTCGGTCAACACCCTTACTGCACTTTTGTGTGATCTCTGTGATGCGTGAAGAATTGGCCAAATTCTTCATTTCCTGTGAGTGAGAGAGGGGCGGAGGACCGGGTGAGAGAGAGAGAGAGAGAGAGAGAGAGAGAGAGAGAGAGAGAGAGAGAGAGAGAGAGAGAGAGAGAGAGAGAGAGCGTATGCGTGTGTGCACCTACGTTTCTTTTAATCTTTTCACCTCTACGATCATTCGTAAAGAGAGAACAAGGGGAGATAACACGCAGCACTATCTGGGACAGTTTGACATTGGAAATAAAAAAATCAGATACCATAGATCTCCTACCGATACATGGTTGCGTGCGCCGTGCACGCGCGCGCGCGCGTGTGTGTGTGTGTATGTGTTCTCCCATTGCCTATTTCACTATTTGCTAATTCATCTCCCTACTCCCCCTCCCCCAAATTCGTTTTTCTCCCTTTTCTCTCTCTCTCTCTCTCTGACACACACACACACACACACACACACACACACACACACACACACACACATATACATACATACACGCGTGCGCGCGCGCAAAATGCTCCATGTACACAAATGACAGCTGTTCTAACATCTAACATTCAAGGACCGATCGTTGTTCATCAAACCTCATGTGTAATTCAGCCAACGATCAATCCATCCTCTCAGATGGCGTAAAACAACCAAACTCCTGTTTGTATACACACACACCCAATGTCGCCATCTGGCCAGCTAATCACAACTGCTCACACACACACACACACACACACACACACACACACACACAGGGGTACTTAGATGGGCCACGGCTGCCGTCTCTCCCCAACCATCCTCTGCCGAGATTTCGTTCATTGCAGAAAAAACAGTGGCCCACCATATGCTGAGTATGTTAGCATTCTACAGTCATAATCCATTGACATCTATGCGTGTAATTCTTGCCCGCTAGCGCTTGGTGTGCTAACCGGTCTCCCCCTGAAGCAAGAGTTCATCGATTCTTTTTTTTTTTTTCAATTTTTTTTTTTTTTTTTTCAATTTCAGCGGATATCGAGACTTTACAATAAAATCTCCAGAGAGAGAGAGAGAGAGAGAGAGAGAGAGAGAGAGCACGCATCGTAGGATGGACTAAGCTGGAGAAAATATGAACGAGGGGCGGTAACAATGTTTAACATATATCATCATGCAATTTCAAGCAGAATTCATAGTCCATTACAAGCATGTTTTTCCACACACAATCATGAAAGGAGTTTGTCTTAACTGAAAGGCTTTATGCAAATACAATGCTAATTTACGTACTATTCTTTTCATCTTTCGATGACATAAGTAGACAAAATCGAAATAAACATGGATTCATATAGAATTTTGCTGGAATATATTTCACTCGTAGATCAGTCAGAACAGAACATGTTAGAACAAAATGAAGCTCGTCCTCATTAGACTCCTCCTTACACAATGGACACACTAACTCATTACCATATATAGTTTTAAAGCGATACACACATGTGCATTAATTTCAGATATGCAAATCTAAATTTAGTGACAAGAAACCGCAAATGTATTATCCAAATCAAATGAAAGATATGTCTTCACCAGATGACCAGAGGTATAGCTTCTATACATTTTAAATCTTTCACTTGCTTTTATATGACTTTCCCAGTCTGCCATCTGCAGTCAATTAATCTCTGGCGTAGAGTTTGTACAAATAAATTTTCTTGACCAACACCTTGGCACTCCCACACATAACCAAAACCAAATTCATAAAGAAATAATCGAATGTTTGATACCCAGTTGTTTTTCCTTTTGAGTCCAAGTCGTATAACATGGTGTAAGATTTCTTGGTAGTCGATCAATGCTCATTTTTAATAATTTGAACCAGTAACGAATGCACCTAATTGCCGCGTTTATGTACACAGTGGGTACCTGTTTGTTTCTCCATACACTAAATCATTTGGAGTTTCTTACATGCACTCCCAAAAACTTTTTAAGGCCAAATAAGTGGACTGACTCGCAATGCATTCTGATTTTTCTGTCCAGTCCCCACAGCTCTGATCCATATAGTGCAATCGGTTGTATGTAAATATCGAAAATCTTGACAAAAAGTTCTAAAGAATTGTTATTCAAAAGGTATAGCTTTCTCAAAATATATAACAAACGATTCTTTGCTCTTCCAGAAAGATCTCTACAAGCGGCTACAAAGCTTAAACGAGTTGAGAAAAAGATTCCAAGATACTTGTAGACATTAACTACTGGCATGGCAATATCATTGTATATACCATCTTTCCTGGCTGACAAGTGGCCCCCTTTCCTAAAAAAAAAACTATTACATTACTTTTATCCATGTTTACCTTCAATTGAAGCTGGTCAGCTGAAGTCATCAAACTATTTAATTGTGTTTGCAAACCAATAACCGTTTCAGATAGTAAAACTATATCGTCAGCAAACAATAAGATAAAACAGTTCCATATAATCTACAGTAAACCTAGCACCATGTCTTCCGTTATTTATTACTTCTAGTGCTAACTCGTTTAAATAAAGAGAACAAAAATAGGGCTGCAAACGTCACCTTGTTTTACACCTCTAGTACAATTATATAATCTGTGAGTTTTGCACCACATCGAATTCTTGTTTTGACAACATTATACACGCTCTAACACATTTAAAGAGTCTTCCCGTAATCCCGTTTTTTGATAGGATAGGCCATAATAGATCTCTGTTGATTGAATCAAACGCCTTTTCAAAATCAATAAATGCTACGTACAATTTGCGACTGAGGGAAAACTGTTTCTGGATTAGGGCCACAAGAGTAAACACATGATCAATAGTTGAATATCCATGTTTAAAACCTGCTTGATATTCACCAGTTATATTATTTTCCTCCACATACTCTTGTAGCCTTTGATCGATAATGGCGCTGAATACTTTACTACATATATCTGACAGAGAGACACCTCTATAATTATTGGTATTATTTTACATTGCCCTTCTTATAAAGCGGAAGGGTCACAGACTCACACCAGCTTTCAGGAAAAATACCCCCTTTCAAATAATAATACATTAAAGAATTTCACCAAAAAATCAACAACTTTTTCACAAGGAGTTTTCAAAAAACTCTCCGATTATTCCATCAGGCCCAGCAGCTTTCTCGTTTTTTTTTTAACTTTTCTAAGCGCTAACAGAACTTCTTCACGAGAAATTGGGCGATTCATATATTCGTCATCAACTTCCGGAAAGTTATCACTACCACTACATGATAAACCTTTATCCAACAAAACTTTAAAGTGCTGAAACCACTTATCTAAAGGTATGTTATTTTTTTGGTTGTTTCTTTTTTAACGAAATATTGGACATACATGTCCAAAATTCTTTTGGTTATTTAATTGAAGCCAATAATTTGTCTAGTGTATTCCTATTGAATTGTTTTTTCTTCATTTGAGAGAGAGAGAGAGAGAGAGAGAGAGAGAGAGAGAGAGAGAGAGAGAGAGAGAGAGAAAACAGAAATACAGAGGCAGAGACCAATAGACCGGGATGATAATGGCAATGATTCTTTATTTCACAAAGGAAAAAGGAACTGGCATACTTAGCCATTTTGCATACCTTTTGTTACTTTTCTGCTCTCATTCTGTGTGTGTGTGTGTGTGTGTGTGTGTGTGTGTGTGCGCGCGCGCGCGCGTGCGTACGTACGTTACGTCCGTGCGTGCGTGCGTGCGTGCGTGTGTGAGTGAGTGTGAGGCAGACAGACAGACAGACAACGACAGAGAGAAGAGACAGAGAGACAGAGAAACAGAGACTGCGCGCGCCACGCGCGCACGCGAGAGAGAGAGAGAGAGAGAGAGAGAGAGAGAGAGAGAGAGAGAGAGAGAGAGAGAGAGAGAGAGAGAGACAGACAGACAGACAGACAGAACAGACAAACAAACAGACACAGACAGACAGGCAAACAGAAACAAACAAACACACGGATGTACGCACACACACAAAGACCACATTCCATTACACAAAACCAATGAGACAAAAAAAACACCCCATCAGACGAAAGCGCACTGCACCCTGGCACCTCCTCCACCCCACACCACTCACCCCTCCTCCCCGCCGTCCCTCTTCTTCTTCTCTCCCTCCCCGTCCGCACATCCTTCCTTCCCTTTTCCCTGCATCAACCCAACGGGTGAACCGTCGATGGTCACAGCCCTACGACCTCTCACCGGGATATGATCCAAGAAATCGTAGCCCGGAAAACAGGTAGGTCTACATCGCGTCTCCGGGGCGACCGACTTTCCCCGACGAGAAATTACCGCCTCCGTGTAATGAGAAGCAGCTTGCCCTGGGATGCCTGCCATGCTGTGGAGCTCCGTTCTGGTGAGCACTGCCCTTCCCTTCTCCTCCTCCCCGCTCTGCTCGGCTCTGCTCTACCCTCTTGCTACATTTCTGAAGTCGTTCAGTCTTGTTGTACACCTGTGAGTAGCTCCCACTTCAGCCTTTTTTCCAGCCGTTTTTCTACCCTTTCCCACTTTTCTCTTCCCTTTCCTCCGTTTCCCTGTTCTTTCCTACTTTTCCCAGACCCTTTCCCACTTTCCCTTCCATTTTTCGCTTTTCTTTACCCTTTCCTACTGCCCCCCCCCCCCCCCCCCCCCCCCCCCCCCCCCCCCCCCCCCCCCACTCCCGCCCCGCGCGCCTTTTTTCCCCCCCACTTTTCCATTCCATTTTCTACTTTCCCCCACCCTTCCATAGCTTTCCTTTCTTGTTCCTACGCTAACCTTTTCTACTTTTCACTTCTCTTTCCCACTTTTTCCCTTCCTTTGCCTCCTCTACCGTATCCTTTTCTATTTTCCCCTACAATTTCCCATTGTCCCTTTCCATCTGTTTCTTAACCTTTCTTTATTTTCCCTTCCCTATCCCACTTTTCCCTAACCTTTCTAACTTTTCCCTTCTCTCTCTCATTTTTCCCTTTCCTTGCTTTTCTTTATCCTTTTTTTTTTCCCTACTCTTTTCTATTTGTCTTTTCCCTGTCCTATTTTTCTGTACCCTTTCCTATATCACAATTCCTTTTCCTGCTTTTCCCTTCCCTTTCCTTCTTTCACCTCCCCCCCCCCCCCCCCCCTCCCCTTACTGTTTCCCACTTTTTCCACTCTTTGCCCTTTCCTGCTTCTCTGTTCCCTTTCCTTCTTTCACCTTCTCCCCCACCCCCCACCCCCTTTCCGTTTTTTCCACTCTTTCCTAAGCCTTTCCAACTTTTCTTTACCCCCTTTCTAATGCCTCTTTTCTTTCCTATTTGCTCTTCCTTTCCATTCTTTTTAAACCATTTCCTACTCTTCCCCACCCTTTCCTGCTTTCTCTTACCCTTTCCTTCCCACCATTCCCTATTCTTTCCTTCCCAACATTCCCTGTCCTTTTCTTCCTACCATTCCCTGCCCTTTCCTTCCCACTTTTCCCTGCCCTTTCCTTCCCACCATTCCCTGCCCTTTCCTTCCCACTTTGCCCTGCCCTTTCCTTCCCACCCATTCCCTGCCCTTTCCTTCCCACCATTCCCTATCCTTTCCTTCCCACATTTCCCTATCCTTTCCTTCCCACTTTGCCCTGCCCTTTCCTTACCACCATTCCCTGCCCTTTCCTTCCACCATTCCCTACCCTTTCCTTCCCACCATTCCCTGCCCTTTCCTTCCCACCATTCCCTACCCTTTCCTTCCCACCTTTCCCTATCTTTTCCTTCCCACTTTTCCCTGCCCTTTCCTTCCCACCATTCCCTGCCCTTTCCTTCCCACTTCCCCTGCCCGTTCCTTCCCATCTTTCCCCTACCTTTTCCTTCCCACCTTTCCTTGTCCTTTCCTTCCCACCATTCCCTGCCCTTTCCTTCCCACCATTCCCTGCCCTTTCCTTCCCACTTTTCCCTGCCCTTTCCTTCCCCACTTCTTCCTCCTGCCCTTTCCTGCCAACTTCTCCCTGCCCTTTCCAACCTTTACCAGTCAATTCCTATCCTATCCTTTCCAACTTCTCCCTGCCGTTTCCTACCGTTACCAAACAATGCCTATCCTATCCTTTTCAACTTCTCCCTGCCCTTTCCTGCCTTTTGCTATCATTTCCTATCCTATCCTTTTCAACTCTCCCTATCCTTTGCTACCTTTACCTATCTATTCCTACCCTATCCTTTTCAATTTTTCCCTACCCTTTCCAACTTTCCCAAAACCTTTTGTTCCTACTTTTCCTAACCCTTTCCAACTTTTCCCTATCCATTCCATTCCTGCTTTTCCAAGTCCCTTCCTATTTCCCCGATTTTTCTGTTTTTATCTGTGTTGTACTCTTTAGGGCTTTTCTTTACAGTTTCTCATGTTGCCCTACCTTTTCCGTTTTTCTTTTTCACGTTTTACCTTTTCCTTCTTGTCTCTCCTATTTCCTAATTTGCCAAACCCTTTTCTGTATGTTCCCACCAGGACCTGTTTTACTTGACCTTACCTTTTCTTTCTTTTTCACACCCCTTCCCTACTTCCCCATACTAGTTCTGTTCTTTCCTGCTTGAACAGCCACCTGCTGCCAGAGCCGTTGAGGAAAACAATCCACCAGTATTAAAGCATAAGCTGTTTCACAGGCAGATGACGATGGTAAGAGGCATTTCTTAGCACTAGCAGATGGTGATGATGAAGCTGTCGACTTCCTGTCGGACTGCCTGTTGACATGATCAGAACACGTATGGCATGTTACAGGACCCGCCAAAAGAACTCATAACTTTTGTTTACGAGGGACTGTCAACGTTAAACTCTACATGCCCCTATCTCTAGAATGAGATGTCTAGTTTCAATGGGAGAAACCTACAGTATAAACCACGGTACTCGATCACAGGTCTTCCCATTTGTCCTTGGTAATGAGGCATCTTACATTTCACACAATTCACACTTTACACACTCTCTTCTAGAACTTGCACCCAGACAGGTCCGAAGCTTTTGATAGATGGGGTCCAATATCCTAAGGCAGAAAGGTGTGGCAGAACCCTCGACAACAATCTGGTAGAAGCGTAGACAACACAGCCGTAGTCTAGTTTGGAGAGGATCAGAGCCTTGTCAAGACAGACAGAAGACTGATATTCTTATCAGCGCCCCAGTCCGTATGTGCAGCAACTCTCAGAATATTCAATGCTTTCGGACCAGAAGTTTTCAAAAGCTGGATGTGACTTTTGAAGGACAGTTTTCGATCGAAGGTTAACTCCTAGAAATTTGGTTTCCTTCACAGCTGGAATGGTTGATTGATCCAGACGAATTTTAGGGTACCTGAAACAGTAAACTAATGTGCTCCCGCCAATTGTCGGATCTTATCCACGCAAAGCTAGAGTCGACATCGTATGCCAGCATAGTGGCTCCAACCGCACAGCGTGCAACATCAACAAACACATTCGGAACCTGGTGTAGAAAACTATCTTATTAATTTCATGCCGAAGAGAGCCAGGGGAAAGATTGTCAGACAGCGTGGCGCCAACACGGACTTCGAACTGCCAATCAGTCAGAAAGTTGCTGATAAAGAAAATGGGAGATGATCTCTGAAAGTATCTCTTGATGTGGTTCGCGGTCTTTAATGGGCTAAAGCGTTGGGTGCTGATGGCCTGTGATACACGCAACGTTGAACCCATTTGCATTTCTTTGTAATGTGTTGACAGTCAGAGTCAAACCATGGTGTTCTAGGCATTTGCAGTTTGCTGGATGAAGTTGGAATATTGTCTTTTGCACAATTAAGTATGTCTGTCAAGCTTTTTGCATGGCCCAGATTTTGCAGAACTTCCTCTTCGATCTGTTCGTTTGGGGCGTTTCCTGCAAAAACGTCCCAGTTAGCGTTTTTAAAAACAGAGTTGTTCAGGTAAGTGGCAGCCTTCTGCAGTTTTACACAGATTTCCAAGACATCTGGAAAGTGGTCATCTCCGTGCAGATCATCGTGAGCACATCACTCACAATCCAGGACCAACGAGGGGTCATATACTGACAAATCTATACATGAAAGTGTATCTGTTGAAGAATGGTGGAGATTCATCATTCAGACAACACAGATCGATCCAGTTCTGAAAAGAATGTTTTCATGAAGAAGACCTCTGGATGAAGTATTCACAAGACTCCAAAGAGAATTGTACACTTCAAAATCACCCAACAGCAGAAAAAACGTGGCTGACAGCTCTTATTGACTGACAGATACAGATGAAGGCAGCACACTATTAATATTTTATGGAAAGTAATTCTAACCACTTCAGCTTGAAGAGAAGTATTCAAATTAATAGGGCTGTGCAAAAGACATTATGGATGAGTAACGAGACTCTTCCCGTTATTTCATCTGCAATGGGCTGCACACACACACACACACACACACACACACACACACACACACACACACATACATACATACATACACGCGCGCGCGCGCGCACCTCCCTCCCTCTCTCTCTCTCTCTAATTAAGATCCCCGACATTCCAGTGGAATAAGGTGATATACATATTGATGTAGCAGCGGTAGAGATTTCAGTTCATCTCCGCGTCCTCATCCGGTACTTGTAGCGCTGAAAAAATGGATGTTGTAACTGCTGCTCTGATTCTTTTTTTTTTTTTCTTTTTTTAAAAGCGTCTCCAGACCCACCGGCCAACCGGCCAGCAGTTTGTGACCCAGTGGGAGAGGGCGGAGGCGTGTGCAACGTCTCTACTCCGGGTACGGAGCTCAGAGGTTCGAGGGGGGGAGGAAGGTCTCTCTCAGAACGCCCACAGCAGAGGATCTGGCTCGCTGGCCGGTCTCGGGGGGCGGCAGTTTAAACGCGTCCGCCATGAGTGCGTTGTTGGGGTTTAACGCCGCCCAAACCCCCACACCCCTTCCTCCACCCCTCCTCCCCTCCCCTCTCCCTCAAGGCTGTATCTTTGTTTTGCACAGACTTAGTCGGTGCGAAGAACAGACAGACAGACACTGTCAAACCTTACTGAACGTATTTTGACTACTGATCAGTTTTTCCTCCCTTCATTAAACGGTATTTTTATTTTCCGGCTGGACTCTCTGGACAGATACTTCCAGCTGCCACTTCGGGCAAACCCGTGAGGAGGAGGGGTGGCTGCCACCGC
>JADBJO010000254.1:907500-910000 GCA_016801955.1 Conus betulinus | reverse complement strand
GGCAAGGCGAAAAGCTCAAAAGCTTAACTCTCGGCGAGTCAACGTCCATGTGCACAGAAAATCGCAATGTGCAAGAGCTCTAACAAACGGAGTGCTGCTACACCACTCCAACTTTCACACACTTAAAACACGTACAGATGCTGTGCATGTGATTTCTCTTTTGCTGAAAAAAAATATTACAAACTTTCTGACAATCTGGTATTATAAAAATCAACTGTTCCTACACTTTTCGTCTGCCCTTCTCTCTCTCTCTCTTCTGTATGTGTGGTGTGTGTGTGTGTGTGTGCGCGCGCGTGCATGCGTGCGTGCGCGCGTGTGTGTGTGCGCATGTGTGTGCACGCGCGCGTGTGCCTGTATGTGCATGCATCATCTGTTGGTACCCGCATTTGTGGGGGGCGCATGCGTTCCTGTGCGACTGGGTTGCGTGTAAGAATGTGCAAACACAAAAATAAACGGGCGCATGCGCCTCGAACATGCACACTTTGAACGCATGCGGTCAGGCATGCATTCACACACAAAAAACACACACACACACACACACACACACAACACACATGCGCGCGCGCTCGCGCTTACAAAAGAGAGAAAGAGAGAACGGTAGGGGAGAGGGAGGGTGAAGGAGGGAACCACACACACACACACACACACACACACACACCACACCACCACACACACACACGCACAAATATAGAGCGACAGACAGACAGACAGACACAGACGGGCAGGCGGAGGGGGGGGAAGGGGAAGGGCGAAGAGAGCAGAAGCGGAGTGACTGAAGACCAGACAGATTCCATTCATGCTTTTCGACTGAAGCCATCCTTCTTCACTGCGTCAACAAACGAAACGAGATCAGTGCATCTGCGCAAGAACAAGAACAGATAAAACGCGAGCGCGTTGCCAAAGACGGGGGGGGGGGGGGGGGGTATAGAGGCGAGTTGGGGTGGGGAGTAGGGGTTGGCAAGGAGTAAGCTTAAGTGAGGGGAGAGGGGTGAAATTGGGATGTAAAGTCAAACTTTCAAGATCAACCGACATTTTCCAACTTCGACCGTTCCACGAACTAAATAGATTTAAAGAAAGAAAAGAAAAAGAAAAAAAAAGAAAAAAGGGGGGGGAGAGAGGAAAAAGGTCTGATGAAATAAGACAGGCTGTGGGGGATAACTCCTCCATGAGATCAAAGCGCACGCCCATACATTGAGTTTCTGACACGCGGGTTTAGTTCTCGAATGCCAGCAGTTCTACCTCGTCTCCCGCCCCCTCACTCCCCCTCCCCGGGGAATTCTACCCCTCTTTTCCTAATATTTCCAGTCTCTACCGCCCTCCTCGTTCTGCACCTCCTTGCCCCCCCTCGCTTCCATACGGCCCATCACAGCCCCAAGACAACTCTGCGGTCTCATGCAGCCTCTAACATCATACACCCGCGCATAGATGGAAGCCCCGCACCAGCCTTTAAAGGCTTTCACTCTGAACGCAAAATGCGCCCTACTGTGCCCATGCTCTCTCTCGTCCTCTCTCTCTCTCTCATCACACATCCCTCTCCTCACCCACACACCACCACACACACAACTCTAAAAACACACAACACACCCCAACAAACGCTTCCGGCAGAGAGTTACGACAGACAGACAAGACAAACAAAACAGCTTTAACAACGCACAGGACAAACAGACAAAAGGCTAAGCACAGCCTCTCACACTCGCACTATAGCAGTTCTTCCTCACAGGCAAAGCCATGCTTCGCTCTTTCTGCGCGTCTCTTTCGCTCCTCTCTGACACAGCAGTTTCAGACACAACTGCAATAGACAACGCAGCATCGAAGAAGGAATAAGACACGCTCAGTTTTCCGCTCAGGACAGACAGGCCATAATTGTTGGAAGGTTACGGGAAAACCAGGACGATGAGAAGCCACAAGCTACACGGTCGCCAGGCTCTTCACCACACATGGCACGCGCGGATTGTAGGTCCATGGGCTCGAAAACCCTGTGCGTCTCACTGGACAGTAACCGGGTACCTGCACATGACTGACTTCAGTTTCAGTTGCAATGCTCTCTTCTTCAAGAGGACACAGCCATCAGAGCAGTGACGCCCTGACAACACCTAACCACACAACACAATCGACAGTGAGACTTGACCCGACAGCGCCGCCATGACCCCTTAGTGTGGGAAAAACAGACTTTTTAGTTGACTAGCAGAGGACAGCTGTTAACATCAAGCAGGGCCGACATGGACCTTTAGTGAAAAAACGCGACATCTTAATTGACGCGGGTCGCGCTGAACGCACGTCCACGCAGCCACCGTTCATAGGCCTCAGCACAAAACATGGACCACGCAGGGCGAACAACAGGCCCGTATTCAAACGGTTAGAACCATTAGCCTGCGGAGCTGACGGTCGCCAGGTCTAACCACACATGGGATCGGATTGTTTCGGCTTGAAAACCCTGTGCGTCCACCCCACAGTAAACGGGTAACTGACGCAGGGTTCAGGGCAAAGGGAGAGGAACAGC
>JADBJO010000254.1:890000-897500 GCA_016801955.1 Conus betulinus | reverse complement strand
CTGATCCTCTGTCAACAAATATTTTCTGAATGCTGCAAACTGGGATGGGAGGAAAGAAATAAACATAGGAAAAGTAAGCCGTTTTTGCTTGATTTTTTTTTCTTTAGTGCGCATGTTTTCAATTCAGTTCAGTTCAGTGCTCATTCACTGTCAGATGAATCCGAATACTGCACCAGCAGTGCATCCCTTGCACTCAGTTTATTTCATGTATAATTGCAGTAACTCCCCATGCAAGCTCTCAAGAAAACATTCTTTCCCCGAGTCTTATGCAACAAGCAGATTCCCTTCCTTTGAAAGCTTTTTTTTCTGGAATGTTTATATCTTTATCTGTTATTGACCATGCTATAACGTATCCGCTGGTGGTGTTAGCGAGTATCACCTGAGCTATCAGAAATTGTTTTTGCTTGAGAGGTGGGGAAGAGCTGAGGAGAAGGAATTAGAGGGCTGGGCTGGGTGGTGGTTCGCTTGGGTGCAAAGTCAGCGCTCTAACTGTGGCAAGCCTTTTGAGTATTGCTGCTCGCTCGTTTCTCTGACTTGTTCCTTAGTGTGTGTATTTGTTGATGGAAACACCCATGGCTTTCAACTGATAAGGCGTATAAATGATAACGATAATATTCGATTTTCCTCCTGAGAAATACATCCTATCCTACGAGGACCTAATTAAGCATGGTTGGAAGTCGTACTAAGAAGTCGCGCTGTACAAAAGTTTCATCAGCTATAGATTCCATCTCAAAATCTTTTTTCCATCTCAAAATATTTTTTTCAACGAGAAAAAATAAAATGTGGATATGGAAATATTGTGCCCACTGTACAAAACTCTCACCACCTGTCGATTCCAATTTAAAATTCTTTTAAACCAGAAAGAAAAAAAAAATGATCAGGAATATGCAAATATTGTACCTATAGTGTTGAAAAGTCTTATCAGCTATCGATTCCGTGTCACAATCTTGGTAACCAGCAAGAAAATAGTTATTGATTTAGAATAGGGAAACACTGAGGACACAAGACTGGACACTTCTGTAGGGGGAACCGCCTCCGTTTGGGTCCTCTACTAATGAGGTACACTCTGTGTTTGCATGAGAGCAAGCGACGATTACCTTGTCCAGGGAGGACGTCTGAGGCTGGTTCACCTGGTTCCCAAATGAAGAGGAAAACTCCAACATATGCTGTAACCAGCTCTGACGAGCGTGGGCACCATCTTGCATGTTGTTGTCTTTCTCTCTTTCAAAAGATGTGTCTGCCTTGTGGCGTATTTCACCCTACGCTCATCTCTACACACAGCTGCTTTTCAGACATGCTCCCTTCCTGTGATAGTTTTCTGTTTGATGAGGTGATGGTGGTGGAAGTGATGTGCATCTGAGTGTGTGTGTGTGTGTGTGTGTGTGTGCGCGCGCGCGCGCGCGCGTGTGTGTGTGTGTGTGTGTGTGTGTGTGTGCGCGCACGTGTGTGTGTGTGTGTGTGTGTGTGTGTGTGTGTGTGTGTGTGTGTGTGTGTGCATGTGCGTATGTGTGTGAGTGAGAGAGAGAGAAAGAGACAGACTGACAGACAGACAGACAGACAGACAGAGACAAAGAGAGAGAGTGGGTCTGAGACAGTATGTGTGCATATATGCCCCTGCAAGTGCATACATGGTGTGTGCGTGCTTGCATGTGTGCATGCAAAATGGGTAGGTATATGCATGTGTGCGTGTTCATGTGTATGTTTGTTTGTGTGTGCATGAACTTACTGCGTGTGTGTGTGTGTATGCATGTGCATATGTTATGTCACACGTCTCATATGTATTATGTTGTGTCACACGTCCATGTAAATGCGTGTGGAAGTGCGTGTGCATCTGTGAACATCTGCTATCAGGAATCACTTTCCTGCTGTGGAGTATCATGGCACCTCATTGCCCCCTAGTTCCTAATTTCTGTTTCAAGCACACTGAAAGGGATACAGACTGTATAAACCCAATTCCGCACTCAGTCAACGGGTCTTCAACAGAATAAACAGACGCACCATTTCTGCCTTGTCGAACCTACAAGGAATGCGTAGCACTGGCAGGCACATAGTTTGGTTTATCACAATCCAGCTGAATGCATCTAAATAACCTAAACAACAAGAAAACTGGCACTAATGAGTGCACAAACCTCTTGAAGATCGACTGGGCCCTGGATCCATCCTGTGAGTCAGTTTCTGGAGAAAAAAATTATTCCCCACCCTCATCCCACTCCCTTCCCAGGAAAGAAATGCCTGATACCGACTCAGCGAGTTACTTCTCATGTACTTATATCTACGTTTTGTTTTGTTTTGTTGTTGTTTTTTTTTTGTCGTTGTTTTTTTTTAATAAAAGAAAATACAGGCCAACTGGGGATGTCAGGGGCTCTTTCCTTACTAACTACATCCCTGTCTTCTGGAACCTCTGTGCAAAATATACAGTTCCTCTTT
The DNA here is from genome assembly GCA_016801955.1 of Conus betulinus. Taxonomy (NCBI): domain Eukaryota; kingdom Metazoa; phylum Mollusca; class Gastropoda; order Neogastropoda; family Conidae; genus Conus; species Conus betulinus. The sequence goes on along the minus strand of JADBJO010000254.1, from coordinate 895,073 downwards.
TCTGCAATTCTCTTCATTCTACAAAGTCTTGCACACGTTTTTCTTTGGTCGCAGGTTATGACATTACAGTTTTCTCTCTCTTTTTTTCCGTTTTTCTGGCAATAAGGTCTGCAGACCGTGCGAAAAAACCCACAGTGGACTCTTTCTGTCCACTCTGCAGTTCCTACTTGCCCATACGGCCATTGTTTGATTCACATGTGTAACAAGTCAGTCTGTGTAATCATGCTGTTTCAGTTATTACATACATGTGTGTGTACCGGTCTATAGTAACCCTTTAATAGTGACATTTTTCTCAGCAAGTTTGAGCAGCAGGTAATGAAAATGTGGACGTAATGAAAATGGCGGAATGATTAAATACTGTTGACATTTTTCCAGTCATCCCATCTTTGAAAATGACAATGAATCGTCAGCACTGTAAATTGTGTTTAAAGTTTTGAGTAGTAAAACAAACATTAAAAAACTGTCAATTTTCTCGAAATTCTTATAGCATATAACAATTGCTTTCTACACTGAAGACATCTTAAATGACATTATAAGCAAAAACTGTAACAAGTATTAAGCGGCCTTTCTTTGTAAAGATCAAATCATTTACTGCCATTTTCTACCAAACAGAGGTGGAGGAGACATAAAAAAAAAAAAAAGGGGGGGGGGGGGGGGGGGGGGGGGGGAACCGAGTCCACACTGCCTGAAAGAATCCGATCTTCGGGATGAATGTGTCGCCTTCACAGGCACACATGTGGGTCATGACGTAACTGGCTGGAGAGCAGCAGCGATCCAGTTCAGGCCATGTCACTGTGGTGTGGCAGTTAGGAGGCTGATCATGAGCCAGTCGAGTAGGGGGTGGGGATACAGAGTAGGGGGTGGGGATACAGAGTAGGGGGTGGGGTGGGGATACAGAGTAGGGGGTGGGTATACAGAGTAGGGGGTGGGGGGTATACAGAGTAGGGGGTGGGGATACAGAGTAGGGGGGGGGGTGGGGATACAGTGGGGAGGGCCCGGCGGCGGCACAGTGAAAATGAAATGAGAAGCTGGAGGGACAGGAGCAAAACGATGACCATAACGGGTGACAGTACTTCGGGGGCGCTGAAGAAATGATGTGAACATTTGTCAGGTCGTCTGCTAGTGTCAGAGCTGACTGCTGCCTACACTTTCTGTGCTTGTTGACAAGTGCTGTTAGCTGTGGATTCACACGCCTCTCTCCTTCCCCATCCATCACGCACTTTGTAGTCTGCCATCGCTGGCATCAGTACATGAGAAGCGGATGTATGCAAACTGCCTACTTTTTTATGTATACTTTTGTTACATTTGAACAGCTTTCAACACTTTTTTTTTTTAATCATTTCATTTAAAACCTACAGTGAAAAAAAGGAAAACATTAGGAGCACTCAGCATAGCCGTGTCTTGTTTGACTTTAGCATGTCAATAGTAGAGCAATCATGTTATTGTTTTCTGGGTACGTACATTGAAGTTTCTTTCTCTGGATATGACCTTTTCTTCTTGTACATGATGACAGCCCTTAAAGGCCTTCTGTAGTGTCTCTAAGCTATAACAAACACACACACACACACACACACACACACACACACACACACACACACACACACGCACACACACACACACAACAACAGGACACATGAAATATCTGAAATGTTACTTTAAAGTTATGCCATTCCATGAACATATGTTATGTATACTTCATAGATAGTTCTCAACTCCTAGCAAGAACTGTACAGTGTTCATGATCTGTGGACCAATTGTTATAATCTTGCTGACAGACTTGTGGATCGACTGTTTGATCCACTCCACCGATCCACACCAGAATTTGATGGACTAATCCCTGGACCACTCCATCTTTCCGCTGTGATTGTGTGATTAAATTTACTAAGAACTTGATAACAAGATCCTGGATCTGCCACCTATCTGGATCTGCACCACAGATCCACACCAACAATTCACTGATTCATCCTTGGGCCACGTTCTATGGGCCATGTCACTGTGGTGTGGCAGTAGGAGGCTCTTTCTACAGAGTAGTTTAGTTAAAATGGGTTTGATTTTTTTTTTTTAACAATCTTGCCAACAGACAGACAAACAAACAAACCAGTCAGAGGAAGCTGGTGAAAGCATAACCATCTTGGCATAGATAACAATAACAACACTCCATGTGTCTGAGACGCTGGTTTCAGGGGTCGAAGAGTCTGTCTAGCTAGCAACAAGTTTACAGGCCCACCACCACCACCACCACCACACCCTCTCAGCACAAGGTCCTTTTCCTGATCTCCCCCCACTATTCCCTCTCCCTTCCCTTAAACACATGCCTAGAACACACATAACCCTATCCCATCCCTCCCCATCCCTTCCACATACATGCACATACACACACACATGCACATACACACACACACACACACGCACACACACACACACACACACACACACACACACACACACACGCACACACAAACTTCACACACATACCATTACCATCTCTAACACTAGTAACAGTATAGCATGCAAACATGTCTAACAAGGCATCAACATGTTTGAACAATAAGACAGGTCCAGTTTTCATTACAAATGGTTTAGCGACCCTAGCATTCACACCTCCATCTTAGTGCAGGCCACACAGATTGAATGAGCAAGACAGTTTCATCTTAAAAGGATTGTGCTGTAAATCAATGCTTGCACTGGAAATTCCACACTGAAACGGGTCCCCCCCCCCCCCCCATCCAAACAACCCACCCTGCCCTCCCTGCTCCTCCTTGAGATTCAGACTCTCACCATTACCTGACCTGTTTCCCTCCAGCAAAAATCTTTACAAGTGAACTAGTGGCTGAAAACTTTGAAAATCAATTCTCCAAGCAAAGGGGTTTGGAGCTGTGCAATGTGCTTCGCACATCTGTCTTGTTTATATGACACCGATACGTTTCATTTCAATCTTCGAGTGTTAACCTGAAAAAATCTGTACGAATGAATACATCACAAATCCATTCGTGATTGTGAAGAAAGGAAAACAAAACTGTGAATCTGTAAGTCATGTTTTTATGACCCAGCTGACAACAAGGGCTGTGACAAGGCTTCAAGTTAAGTCCAAACCTGTAGTGCAGAAACTTGGAATCTCCATGAAAATTTTACATAAGTTCAAAATCATATTGCCACTGCTTCTGCATGTAATCAGACAAACCAAATTCAAAACCAGAATTATACAATAAACAGAATTATCTGTGAAGGTAGTTTCTTTCCTTCATTAAGAATTATAGCCATTTAAGGAAATGCGTGCACACACACACACACACACACACACACACACACACACACACACAACACACACACACACACACACACACACACACACATACTCGAACTTTTACACTGAAACTAATGCACTTTATTCTTCAAACACAAATGCAGACCCTTTACTTTACCATCATACAAACTACGAAGTCTCAGTTAAAAGAGGAACATAAAACTGTTTCAATTACACAGAGGTATACAACCTTGAAAAACCCTCGTCTGCACATCTTCAGGGCTACCAATGAACAAATTTTTGACAGAGGTGGATGCACAAAGTGAATTGCCCATCTGTTAATCAATGAACATATCAACAATTATTCGCACGTCAGCTGATCTTTTAAACGAGTTTGCTTAAGATATAGAAATATCTATTCGTTGGTTGCATATGAACATATCTTTGCCAGATACTGGTTATATTTATTTAACAAAACAGGGTCTGCTTTTGTTGGCCGTTTCTGTTCTTTTGTCTACAGAAGTAAGGAATTACAATGGAAAAATTTGACAATGGCTGTGACCTGCCTTTGAGCCAGCTACAACTAAATTGTAAATGGTTCTTGTCACCCTCCTACCAGTCCTCCTTGACCCATTTACTCTCTTTGCTGTGCTGGGCCAGTGTTGAAATACTCTTGCGCAATGGTTGTTGACACCACTGCACAAAAATACACCGTTCAATGGTTCCGTGTCCTCCGGTTTTGCCTATTATATAGAGTCAATGGTTGTTCACTGCATCGCTAATTCAGTATTCACATTGGATAGATAGAACTGAAATGTGTTTGGATTGGATAGGGTCTTGCCCTTACAACACATGTAGATCGTATTTGTAATTACATATTTTGTGCCTTTACCAAGATGTCAGTGATGGTATGAAAGCCACTGAACTAATGATGTATGCAGAAGTCTTACTGGTTGATGTATTCAGGGGGAGGAGAAAGTCAAACAGAAGTGGGGAGAGGGGAGGGTGTGTGTGGAGTGGTGTGCATGTGTGTGTGTGTGTGTGGGGGGGGGGGGGGGGGGGGGGACTTGTAAAGACTCAAAAGTTGAAATTTGACAGCAACTGAGTCCTAACCTAATACTGACAGCTTGACATTAACCCAACTGAGCATTTAAGAGTGGAGGGAAATAAAAATCCTGCAAAAACTTGAACAACTCTCTAAGTACGTATCATAAAGTCAAAGAAAAAAAACCTGCAAAACATAAGCAACTCACTAATTAGTGTCTTAAGGCTGACTTTTTTAAATCCTGTAAAACTTAAGCAACTCACTAATTAGTGTCATAAAGCCAGATCTGAACAAGAAAGGTTACAATTACTGATTGCAAAACATCAACTTTTTATATATCTTAACAGCACACACTCACTCTCTTTCTCTCTCTCTCTCTTCTTCTCCACTTGAACTCTTCTTATTGCTGGTAAAAAGGAAACCTGGCCGACTTTCCACAGATTCCCAATAAGTACTTTATTGACTGCGCACGAGTCCTAGGACACGGGGACTAAAGCTCTGGTTTCCTTGGATAGGCTGGCTGATCGTTCCTTTGGAAGATTCATGTTTGGTTTTCTTTTCCCCCTCAGTCTTTCCTACCTTCATTCCTTCTTTATTCATTTCCACAGTTATTGACTGCAGGCAGTAAAGGGTTTGGCATTATTTCGCTTTTTTCTTTTACAAATTATATTTGTCCCATACTTTGCAACTAAGCAAAATGGTGAGAGAAAGATGATTTTAAGTGGATTTGACAAATAACTTTCCAGCCGCTGACTATAGAGCGATCTGCAGAAAAAGTTTGTGT
>JADBJO010000254.1:802500-885000 GCA_016801955.1 Conus betulinus | reverse complement strand
TTTTGAGGTTACCTACCTCCAGTTTTTCTCTCTCTTTTCTGTTTACTATTTGTTTCTATTTGGGTAACTTTACACACTCTCACACTTCACATTCACATCTCAAATTCCTGTAGGAAAACATTGTTTAATACTTAATACATTTTTAAACAAATCACAGCATATTTTGGTTATTCAGTCTTCACTCACTTTTTAGATGCAATACTGATTCTTGTCAGGACTCTCTCTTCACATCTGTATATTTTGTCAACAGATAACTGCAGAAGACATCAAAAAAAAAAACAAACAAACAAAAAAAAAAAACAACACCAAAAAAAATCTCAAATTTGCAAATATAGCATGCTTTCTGTTGTTTGCTCTAGAAGACATTGTACAGATTTAGTTGAATTTCGAAACAGCTGGGCTGAGATGTTATACTTCTCAAGTCACCAAATGTGCCTAAAAATAATGTCCAGTGAATTCAGTTTACTGTTCCAGTCACCTGGCTGGCGACCTGATTACTTCCCTGAGGGGTATTGTTGTTGTTGTTGTTGTCGTACCCTGGCTAAAAGATTCCAGGGATCATCCGAACAGCCGAAGTACTTGAACACTATGGTACAAATGCATCAGCTAGGGTATGAGAACACATTGCGTGTGTGACTGTTTTAGATTATCCCGCCGCATGGGCAGACAAACTCTGACTTGGGGGGGATTTTGGAGACTGATAATGTTGTGCCAAGAGCTTGTCACAACTGAAGACAATCCCTGCCTAACTATGCAGAGCAGAACATTTGATGTAGCCTTGGTGTTCTAGCCTATGTCAATTGGCCTGATGCAGCCTTAAGCCAAGGCAGCCTGCAGAGTGCTGTTTTGGTATTGAAACGCTGTTTTGGTATTGGCATACAAAAACAGCATTTCAATACCAAAACGGCGTCTTAGGTCCCACCATTTTCATACTATTGGCATTGTATTGGCATACAAAAACGGCCCCCAATACGAAAATGGCGCTTCTCGTACCCGCCATTTTGGTATCCTGACCGGCCTTAAAGGACCTGTTTTTGTGCATCTGGTTCAAATCTCAGTATCTGCTTTTCTCGCATGATTGATGTTAAAAGAGCACTGCTGATCAAGTTTTCATATGACAAATGAGGGAAGGTGATCACAGTACTCTGATTCATGTAAGACAGTACACACACACACACACACACCTGCTAAGTAGATTCAACATGTGTGAGACGCCTTGTCATCTTTCAGGAGCCTTCTTTAAGACACTGCACTGCGCTTTGACTTACATAAAACTGCGATACTTTCACTTTGTGCACATCGATTTTCAGAGCCAGACATGTGGTGTTTTCTGAGTTACAGGTAAGGCTTCTTGGAAAAGTGTTGGACTACCTAAAGTTCACAGGTTAGAAGCTCAGTTGGCTTCATGGTCTGGTATGCTTAACTATTGAGAAGCATGTTTTTCAAATGTTTTGACATGTATGTGAATGGGCAAGTGCATGAGTGTGTCAAAGAGTGTGTGTGTTTGTGTGTGTGTGTGTGTGTGTGTGTGTGTGTGTGTGTGTGTGTGTGTGTGTGTGTGTGTGTGTGTGAGCGTGTGTGCGTAAGTGAATGCATGCCTACGTGTGTGCATGCATGTGTGCCTCAGTGTGTGCGTGTGTGTGTGTATGTTGTTTTGCATATGTGCATGCATGCGTCTGTGCAGGTGTACATGTGTGTGTGTGTGTGTGTGTGTGTGTGTGTGTGTGTGTGTGTGTGTGTGTGTGTGTGTGTGTGTGTATGTATGTGTGTGTGTGTGTGTGTGTGTGTGTGTGTGTGTGTGTGTGTGTGTGTGTGTGTGTGTGTGTGTGTGTGTGTGTGTGTGTGTGTGTGTGTTTGAGTGTGTGTGTGTGTGTGAGAGAGAGAGAGAGAGAGAGAGAGAGTGTGTGCATGTGTGTGTGTTTGAGAGTGAGAGGGTGAGAGAGAGAGAGAGTGTGCGTGCATGTGTGCGTGCAGGCGTGTGGACGGTAAACCTGAACATAACTAACTGCATCATATAATCAATGGTCAAAGCCATCAGTTTGTTTTGGCCACAACCATGAAAGAAGGCAACACTTTCAGCTCCTCTTTCTCCTGCATCACCTTCCCTCTCTCAAACCCTCTCCTCCTCCTCCTCCTCCTCCTTCACAACTCCCCATCCCCACTTCCCTCCCCCCCCTCCCGCCCACACCTCCTCTCCCCAGCTCGTCCCCACCCTCTTCCCCCTCCATTTTAGACTACTGCCCTCTGCCTCGTGACTTACCTTCTTGTAGACGGCCACCCTGTCAATGCCTCCGTCTTCCTCACGGATGAACTGCAGCAGGTCAGCCACAGTGTGGGAGATGGGCTTGAGAGTGAATTCACAGCTCTCCCTCCGGGAGGGTAAAGGCACTGACATCACGGGCAGGCCCGCCCTGTACTGCACCGTCACCTCTGCAAAGGACATGCCTCCCCCTTTGATTGCACCCGTTTCCTGTCTGCCTGGTAGCTTACCACACCTCCAACACTGCTCCCTTGCAGCAGGAGACTGACCACATTTTTCCTCTCTCTCCCCCCCCCCCACTTTTTTTTTTTCTCCCTTTTTTGCTTCCCTTTTTTTGTTTAGTTTTGTTTTGTCTTTGGTTTTGAGGACAATGGTTGGTGGAGGTTTCCAGGGTGCCAGAAATATTCTGTCACCCTACATTATAGTTACACAGAACACGTTCTTTGCCAGTTTTATATATGTTACGGTTTCACAGCTTTCTTTCAGGAAGTTTGGCTGTCCAGCTGGTGTCATGCAGTTGCATAATTCAGATTCAAGAATCACACTGTGGCCAAGACAACAGATAGTCCAAATGTTCTTCTTCTTCTGCCCATATCTCATTCCTGTCATAATAAGATTTGGCATAATAATGCACACACATCACCATACATCACATCCACTAACTCTGGCCCTTTCACATGAACTTCCTTTTATTGAATGACAGGAAGAGATAAGAAAGTGTTTGTCTAATAAGTGATTATTGATTTATATATCACTTTAAACCTGAATTTATCTTTCAAATGTTACACAATAAAACTGGATGCTGCCAGTTAAACTGTTTCATCTTTTTACTGTGGTCTTCTCTCTCTCAATTCTTTTTTTTTTTTTTTTTTTTTTTGCTCTCACTCTAGTCTCATCTCATCTTGAAAAAAAATCTATTTGTTTCCATGGAAATGAAATCAGACTGGGATCAATGAAGCAGTAATTGTCTAAGGCCCTCTAATTTATCATCACTGATGATTCCCCAACAATACCCACCTCTCTCTGTCTGTCTCTCTCTCTCTCTTTCTCTAACACTCAAACATACATGCACACATATACACACATGCATGGGCACACACACACACATCTGTATGTCTCTGTCTGTCAGTCTGTCATGCATGGGCACACACACACATCTGTATGACTCTGTCTGTCAGTCAATCAATCAGTCTGTCTGTCTGTCTGTCTCTGTCTGTAAGTCAGTCAGTCAGTCTGTCTGTCTGTCTCTCTCTCTGGTCACCACAAATTTGATGATCATGTAAAACACAGCATTCAAAGTATTTCAGGAAAGCATTTTCATGGTCATGATTCAGCCGAGCTTATGAACATAGCTTTGTCTTCCCCTGAATTATCACTTTCCCAAACAAAATAGATTACGAAAACTACCTGACGTTATTAATCCCCCGAATAACAGTTCCCTTTTTTCTTTTTTTTTTTTTTCCGGTCAAAAGTTAATAATAGCACTCATCTTGATACTTAACTTCCACATGTGACCCTGATCTCTTCCTGTGATTACCTTTACAAATTCATTGTCTCCAAGAAACACACTTCAATGGCTGTCGACACTGCTTACTCAAGGGAACACACATAACTCATTTATTGCCTATCTGGGCAGTGGTCATAGGCCCCCCCCCCCCCCCCCCCCCCCCCCCCCCACCGACAGAAGGGGACCTGTCAAAGCACATCATGGCGGCGCCAAATGCTACAGGGAAAGGAATGGGTATGAAGACAGCAGGCACAAATTATGCATGCAATCAATAAATGGTGCCCAGGCAAAGGTTGTCTCAGATATACATAAGGTGGCTCAGGCAATTATTTCCCCCTTGTAAGATCCTCTGCTTCTGGGACTGATATATACAAGTGGGAGTTTGTGTCTTTCACAATGTGGCTAATCATGGTGTGTGTGTGCGTGTGTATGTGTGTGTGTGTGTGTGTGTGTGTGTGTGTGTGTGTGTGTGTGTGTGAGAGAGAGAGAGAGAGAGAGAGAGAGAGTGTGTGTGTGTGTGTGTGTGTGTGTGTGTGTGTGTGTGTGTGTGTGTGTGTGTGTGTGTGTGTGTGTGCGTGTGTGTGTGTGTGTGTGTGTGTGAGTCCTTTTCTTTTGTAAACTTACAAGACCGATTTCTAGATGGAACAGAATGAATTCCTATCAAGTTAACTCAAGTTAAAAATAAGCAATTATAAGACTATGCTTTTCCCCCTTCAACTTTCAGACAGTGATGAGAGAGAGAGGGGGGGGGGGGGGGGGGGGGGGGGGGGTACAGAGAGCTTCTGGGACTGATGTGGAAGTTTGCGTGTTTTACAATGTTGCTAATCATGATTTTGTCTGGTTTTTGTTTTTTGATTTAGTTTTTTTCTCTTATTTTTATATATCCTTTTCATGTCTTAACTTACATGACCTATGTCTGATTGGAAAGGAAATTTGGAATGAATTCCTGAAAACGAAAATTTTGAATTAGTTCCTTTCAAGCAACTCTATGTTAATCTTAAGCAACATGATTATCAGACTGTATTTAAATTCCCTTTCATTTTTTAAACAGTGATATGAGAGAGAGAGAGAGAGAGAGAGAGAGAGAGAGAGAGAGAGAGAGAGAGAGAGAGAGAGAGAGAGAGAGAGAGAGAGACAGACAGACAGACAGACAGACAGACAGACAGATGGAGAGAGACAAAAGAAGAGATAGAGACAGAGAGAGAGAGAGAGACAGAGAGAGAGAGAGAGAGAGAGAGATCAAAGCAAACAATGTTCAAAATCTCAGTATTCTGCACCGTGTTTGTTAACACTGAGCTGTCATAATCTGCTTCTCAGTGCCTTAAATAAACTAAGTATTTTTCAAATTCACAATGTGGTCAATGAAGTTTTTATAAAAAGGGAAGAAAGAAAGAAAAAAAAAACATTAGAAACACAATCTGCTCAAGAACTCACCATTACGAAACAAAACCTGGGTGCAATAGAAGTAGCAAGGGCAGGCTGGCATTGACACTGTCTGATGTGCTATCTGAAAACAATGAAAACTGCTTGTTAAAAAAAGGTGAAGCTCTTACACTTCACGCTTAACACCTTTCCCTATTCACTTTTCATCAGTTCATTAAGTTAGTAGTAAGTACACATGACAATCAGACTTTAAGATTGAAGATGTATTGTAATAATTTTACCAAAAAAAAAAACAAATAATGTCAGGTCATGATAGAGAAGCATCAACGTTCTGCATTATGATCTGAACAATCAAAAACACTATAGCTATTATTACGTAGAGAAACTCCTCAATCTGAATCTATTCAATGGCTGTACATTCAATTTTTGAATAACAAGTTTAATCATACTTTCAGTTCACATACACACACACTCAAGCGCGCATACATTTAAATACATGTGTGTGTACGCACACATTCACACACACACATAGAATCACAACAAACACAGTCAGTCACACACACACACACACACACACACACACACACACACACACACACACACACACACACACACACACACACACACGCACATGCGCGTGCACACACACACACACACACACACACACACACACACACACACACACACACACACACACAAACAACAGAACAGCTTTCTGTACATGATAATCAGCATGAAAGATCCACAATAGACAGCTGTTTTCCCCATTTGCTCTCCCAACTTTTCATTATTTTCTTCCTTGGGGGGAAAGAAGCAAAGGAAATGTCTTTCAACTTGATCACCACTAAGGAACATCTCTAGGCACAAATCTATCGGCACAGATCAAACTTGATCAACACTGGCCACTCACAGGCTTTCCCTGCAAAGTAACTTCTATCTGATGAAATGAACAGTTGACTGACGACAAACAAAATCCTATACATTCTTGTTGATAAATCATGTTACATTTCATTGAAATGGTAAACTGCCACTTCAAACAAAATGAACAACAAATACATCTTGATTTCTGGCTGAATGTGTTAAGTGATGACAACTCTTCCCTTTCCTGGGATGGGAGGATGTCCCATTCTTTTCTTTTTCTCTAATTTACAAAGACAAATTGATTAACAGGACACTAGTGAGAGAGACAGACAGACAGACAGACAGACAGGCAGGCAGACAGATGGACAAAGAAAAAGAAAGGGACACGTAGGAAAGGAAAAAGAGAGGTCTATAGACAACAGATGGAGGGGAAGAGAGAGAGAGAGAGAGAGAGAGAGAGACAGAGACAGAGACAGACAGACAGACAGACAGACGGACGACAGACAGACAGACAGACTGACAGACAGATAGGGAGAGGAAGAGAGAGAGAGAGAAAAAGAGGAAGGGGTGGCAGACACACAGACAAATACAGACAAATAAAACAGACAGAGGAGAAAAAGTAGAAAATCTGAAACAGAAAAGAAATGAGGAAAAGAAACAGATACTGAACTAGTTGTCTAGTTCGAGCAGTAACACAGAGAAAGTCAATAAAAAGAAAAAGATACAGGAGACAGAATGAGAAGGTAGAGACAGAGACACACCATCACATGTTATTTTAGAAACAAAACATGAAGACTTTAAAAAAAAAAAATCACAGTATCTCTTCCTTGTTCAGAACTGTATGAATAGAGAAAACAAAATAGATCAAGAGACGAGGAGCTGAAACTGAAAGAAGCAAGCTTGGAATGCAAGGACAAGGAAAACAATGGGGAAGAAGAATAAGAGAAGATCTGATTATCTACTGTCTGTAAAGACTGGAACTAATATTTTGAAGCCACCTCGATTCCTCTCCTCTCTTATCCCTCAGTCTGGCACATTTTTAGACAGAAAGTTGTGGCACTATCACCGAGATTGACACCTGGACAGCCACAAATCTCTACACACTTCTGTTCTTGGGCCATAATGGTCAATTCAACAGTGACATAACCAGTTCAGTCTTTTATGTTGTCATCAAGGACTTCTTCGGTCTACCTCAGGGCACCCACCCTTCATGGGTGACAGCAGTAATGGGACTACATATAAAGATACCTTCCAATACCAAGCAAGCTCTCATCTACCAACTTGTCCTAACTTACTACTCATTAGCTCCAATGTACTCTGTAAAAATGTAAAAGGAAACTTTGTTTGAAGCATTTCTACTCTAAAATTCCTGATCTTTTCATTCAGGATATGATGAAGCATCAGTGCCTAAATAGCATCCTTATTTGTCACCAGTGACTTGATAATTAGTATAGAGCTGGGGAAAAAAAAAAAAAGACAAAAAAAACAGACAAACAATCACATAATGTCTACAATTTATCAGATGCTGGGAAGTTGACAGATTTTGTTCTCCACATGACATCTACAATTTATCAGGTACTTTTGAATTGATAAAAATGGCTAAGGAATCACTACAATTTGTAGATTAAAGGTAAGTATTTGCTGAAGTTGTCACTCAATTCAGATTCAATGGATGTGCGTGTGAGATAAACAAGAAGTTGGGAGTCAGCTTTATCTTACAGATTGATTCCTGAATTTTCCATGTAAGGATGAGTACAAATGATAGTCAGTTTCAGCAACACACAAATAGATTCTATATCCTCAGTAAACTATATCTACAGCTAGATTTTTGTGCCAGATTTGGTGACATTTGAACCCGCAGGATTTGGGGGATCACTTTTTTTTTTTCTAAATAGTAGATATATTTCAGTTTTATAAGTTCAATTTGGAAGTGAAGCATGTATATTATTTAGCAAAAAAAAATGAAGAACTAAAAAGTATAAAGCAAAGAAAGTTATGAAGTTTCAAACTTCTTTGTAGTTTACGTTATAAATTAAAGCCAAAGATTTGTTTGGTACATTAATTGTAAACAAAAATGTAACATATGCCAAAAAAAAAAAATGATAATAGCAACAATTACAACAACAATTATAATAATCATAATAATTATTGAAAGAATGAAAAGAACAAGAATGAAAGTTTACTTGACATGTGCAGTATAATAAACGCTATTTTAAATAGTAACACTTTTAATTACTGCAAAACACACAAAAATCAAAAGACTGTCAAAAAGAGTAATGAACAAAAATGAAAAAAAAAAAAAAGAAAAAGAAAGAAAGAAAAAGAAAAAAAAGTTCTAAAATAAACCCTTTCCTCCAGGTTCATAAAAAGGTCTAGAAAATGTACAATTTTGCATCATATTTGTTCAATCAGTCTGTGTCATGTAAATTGTATTAATAATCATCGTTCTGTTAACGTCTGACTGGTCCGCTGTGCATCCACGGATAATCTGATAAGCCTACTGAAACTACTGACACGCCCACGTCGTTATGCATGGACAAATCATTGTCCCTATTTTTCTTCTCACCCCACCCCCGCCTTCCTCCCTGCCCCATTTTCTCTTCCAATCAAGCATGCGTCTCAACTCTCATGGTGTCTTCTCGGTCATCATATTTTCGATAAAACACACCTCAAACAGAGGTGCGTTTCTGATTAGAATACACAATTCAGCCTTATGGTTCAAGTAAACCGCGACAGTCAAACTCAAGCAGTCGATCAAGATCATACTGGAAACTGACTGAGAACAAGTACTGGGGAAAAGTATGGACAGACTCTGGTATTTGGTATAACTTTGTGCAAGTGCTGAAAAAGGGTTTAAGTGGGAAAAAGAAAATGCACAGTACAACTAGTTGTTCCTGTTACATACCTGTAATTTTCCTGCAAGTGATCGACATTTCTTTTTAGGAAAATATCCATGAAGGAAACTCCTTCGTAGCAGAAGTCTGACCGGAGCCACAGCCATGATACAAATCCTGTACTCACGTTGATTCACATCACGAGTGTGACAGTGCGAGAACCGCAGGTGCTTGACTGACTTGGCTTGCTGGCTGTTTCGTTTTGCGATTTTTCAAGCGCCTGGCAATCAAAAATTGGGAGCTATGACTGATGTACGACAACGAGCTCCTCATGTACCACCAACACGACAAGAAGAATTGGTATATTTTGTTTTAGATTCTCGTGTAGTGCAAATCTTTGCTTCAGTTATTTTGCAGCAGGGGTAGATCGATCAAGTTATGTCCCTGCACATTTTCATTCATGATAATGAACCCTTGTTTATCCTTGCACACACTGACACAGAACACGGACACTGTACAGAAATAAAAGTTTAATGGCAGTCAGAACAATGTGTGCTTGTGTTTCTTCGTGCTTACTCAAGTAAACAGAATTTGCATTGAGCTGAGACAACATGCAGGGGTTTTTGTGTGTCGAAGACATCATCCTCATAGAAACTTAAGATCGCCCCAAAATCAGACAGCAGGCAGGCAAGAAGTTTCTTTCTGGTTTTCATTTTCAGCAGAAACTTGTTCCTTTACGATGCAAACATACTTGAATAGAATAAACTGGAAATGCACAGTTGTTGCTTTGATACATTCCTCTGATTATATGATGATCAAATTCAGCTATTCAATTCAAACACATCCGTAGACAAAAACACACACAAACATTCACTCACACACACACACACACACACACACACACACACACACATGTGCACGCACTTACATGTACATGTACAAATAAACATACATGCACACACACATGCCTTGTCTGTAAAACTGGCATAAGCAACAAATAAGATCATGAAGATAAATGATCTATATCGGTTATTGAAACAAGCAGTGCTTGTAACGCTAACACAGTAATAGAGAATATAAGGGAGTTGCCAGATGTTAGAGTGGCCATCCAAAATGCAATATACAGAACATAGACATCCCATATCAGTTACTGAAAGAAACAGTGGTTGTGATAGACAATACAAAGACAAAAGAGTTACCAGGTGCTGTGTGTCAGAGGAATCATCCAAAATAGAATTTCCTTTTGCATTTTGTTAAGTTATATCTATTAGCATATTGCAAGCAGATTAAATATTGTTTGTTGAAAAAGAACTGATCTCAGTGTCATGATCATGATGATGTACAATAGTAAATCAGCAGATGTTGACGTCGCTGTTGACAGTTTCAAGAGGCAAAAGATGAAAACAGGATTATACATTGTTAAACCTTTCATGCCACACCATAGAAAAAGCTGCCGTTCAGGTGTAAAGGGGACAGGGGAAGCTTGGAACACAGGAAAGTCAGGAGTATCTTGGATCATTGACCAAGTGAGGAATTTAACCAACTGGTCTCAGCACTGACTGCTGTGTTCTGTCACACAAGCAGTGTCGGGACTGGTCTCACAGAAAGGGAAAACAGTGACAACAAATAGACCACTGGAACCAGGCTCCATGGTAGGCCTACATTTTATAGAGATCTATTTCAATTGACTGCAGACTTCAGCCTTGTACATTTTCCATGTGTCACTCTGGTTTAGATTGCTTGTTGAAGAAAGAAAATACTGGCTTTTGTCTGTTTTTCTCCATGGTAGCAAGCTCAGATCTAAGGCTATGAAGGCTTTTACTGCCTACTGATAACGGTGCTGTCCTTTTTAGAAAATGAATATGTGTCTTTCATCCAGTGTTGAAACTGAAAGAGTTTGATGTAGGCTTATTTAAGATGATGCAAAACACACCAAATGAAAACTGCCACTACACATGATGTGATAGATGTAAAATTCGTTTTAGAATTCATTTTGACCATGATGCACACAGTGCTTAAAAAAGATCTATACTTTTTTTTTTCATTCTAGTGTTCCCTCTGTTCCAATTTAAATGCCAGTTTCAGCAAAATGAAACTGGATCTATGGGCGGGCAGCTCAAAAAGGTTTTGGTATTCTACTGTCGTAAACAGTGCTGTACCTACACTTACCAGTTCAATCTCTTTGGTGCATGATTTTACAGATAATTAAATGGAGTATTAAAGCATTAGATATCATTTTTTTAAAGGGGGGGGGGGGGGGGGGGGGGGAGCAGTGAGTTATCAAGGAGGTAGTGAAAATTTTGATTAAGCAGAGGGTTGATTGATACATTTTTATTTTGATTGTACATCAGTCTAAATGTCAGTTAAGACCGAAGGTCAAGGATCTGCTAGACAAGGACAAGAAGAAAGCTGTCAGTCATACCTTTGATCTGGAGATAGGAACATGAATCAATGTTATGCACCCATATTTGGAGTGTGTGTGTGTGTGTGTGTGTGTGTGTGTGTGTGTGTGTGTGTGTGTGTGTGATGGGTACTTCATGGTCAGCTGAGCTATAAACAGTATGAATTGGAGTGAGAGAGAGAGAGAGAGAGAGTGTGTGTGTGTGTGTGTGTGTGTGTGTGTGTGTGTGTGTTGTGTGTTGTTTGATTTTATGTGTGTGTGTGAGCACATACACATTGTGTGTGTGTGTGGGTATGTGTGTTTGTGTGTGTGTGTGTGTGTAGACATGGATACAACTTGCTGAATATAGAGATTAATTTTTTTTACTTTTTTTTATATATGATTCTAATCTCTCATCGGTTATGCACCCAACATTTTGGCCATGAGCTGAAGGCAGAACTTTGAATCACAGAAGGCGGCAGGTGGTGGCCATGCCTCAGAGAGTGAAGAAGATGACATCATTGGCCGCCCCAACTTGCATGCCGCCGGGGATCAGCTGCCCCAGGGATCTGACAAGACCACAGATACTTTGGACAGTGCCCTCAAGGATCTCACTCCAAGGTCTGCAATTCAGGCTGCTGCTTTTACTGTAGTAGTGGCTTTTGTTGCTTTTGGTCTGGTATGGTTGTTTTTTTTTTTTCCCCAGAACATTGCTTCCCATATTTTGACTATGTTCATATATTCAGTCATGAAACTGACATCAGAACATTGCTTGAGATGCAAAGGAGAATCAAGAATTCATATTTTGACTATGTTCATATATTCAGTCATGAAACTGACATCTGGAATGTTTGTTGACTGAGAGATCATGCTTCAGAATTTCAGTTTATATACAAGCTGTGTGAGGATCTGTTTCACCGTAGCTTGATTCAACAAACAAAATATTCTGTATCGGACAAAATTCAGTTTGGAATTAAGCCTGTCTAGCCCCTTTTGTTTAGAATCAACGTCCACAACAGCTTAGGTACTTTATATGCTACTGTATTATTTCAAGTCAAAGATGAAAACTTAACTTTTCTCCTTCTAACAGTTATCAAAATATGTGTGGTATTGGTTAGCAGTATTGTATGTATTGTAACCAGCTCATTCTTAACCTTTGGTTAGCCAGTACACAGCTGAGATGTGTTTGTGTATGTGTGTGATGCTTTTATGGAGGACTGGGGAGTGGGTGGGGGGGTGCAGTCATCTGACAGAAATTTCATCTTTGGACAGAGTTGCAGCAAAACAATGTTCAGAATATATTTATAGTTTATTGGCTTGCAACATCCGTTTTTAGGGTAAACGTTGAGTGGCTTGTTGGCAAACAACATGCTTGTTATTTTGGGCAGACCTAAGGTGGTCCAAGTATGCCCAGGGATACCGGTGTGCTGGTCAATGATTTACGTGTTTAGCTGTGTCTTTACACAATGGGACAGAAGAAAAAATGCTTACCCACCAGTGGCAATTAAATAAAAAGTGGAATTTTAATTTTTAAAAAATGTGTCACTCATTCACACGAACACTACCAGACACTAAATGGGACTGATTTCTCCTTTGGTTTGATGGCACCCCATGATTGCAGAGATAATTTCCAATTTTTTTTTTTTACGGTATGATGCTTTGTTCAGTGTTATTAAAGTGATGGTTTTATTGTATGGGCAGGAATGAGGTTTGCTGTCTGTCCACAGGTGGCGAAATTGGGTGATACGTGGAATCTTCACATGGGTGATGATCATTGCTTTTATGCTTGTCATCTACTGTGGACCTTTGGCGCTTGTTCTTGTGGTGAGATGTTTGCACAGTGTGTTGTTTTCTTTAATGGAAATCTGCATGAATGTGAGAATGTAATCGTGTGAGTATGCACATTAGCTTGTACATAATGCATTTTGTGTGTTTCTGTGTGTGCGTGTGCACTCATGAAATACATGCTTATACTCACATCGCACAGGTTCTCATTTGTGTTATGACGCAGACATACTTCTTTTTTTCCCCTGTCCCATCTTCTGTGCCACCTCGGTGGCATTGCACCCACACTGCTCATTCAACCCCCTCATCTATAGCCACATAGTACACTCGGCTCTAGGTAGAGAGGCTGATCAGGGCTGAAGAACCATACATCGTTTATGCATGCATATACTTGTGCACCCTGTACACGTGCAAGCATGCCTTGACCGAATATGATACACATGCCTTTAGTACAGGAGTGCATGCTCATGCTCGCTGTTAACTTAAACTTCACACACTCACACACAAACTTACTCACTCACTCACGCGCTCACTCACTCACTCACTCTCACACACACACATAGACACACACACACACACACACACACATACACACACACACACATAGAGGTGCCGCATGGGTGTGCATATCATAATATAAATACACACATTACACACAATGACTTAGAATGTTACAAACAGTTAACTGCTTCAACCAAGAAACTGCTTCAACCAAGATTGAATTATGACATTTATACAGTTTCATGCGTTTTGACTTTATATGCAAAATTATAACGTATGCCGTTTTATGTGTGTTTTCTTTGCAGATTTTTGCCCTTCAGATCAAGTGCTTTCATGAAATCATAACCATTGGCTACATTGTTTACCGTTCTCTGAAACTGCCATGGTTCAGAGTCCTCAGCTGGTATTTTCCTTTCACTTCCAATTTTTTTCCTCTTTGGAGAAAGTATGATTGATTATTTTGGTCTTCTCTTGTCTAGAAGGGTAAGAAAAAAAACTTTCTTATTTACATTTCTCTGTGTGTGTGTGTCTGTGTGTGTGTATGTGTGTGTGTGTGTGCATAGGTGATTATTGATAGCGTGATTGATTTTATTGGTCTTTTCTAGTCTGGAATTGTAAGAAAATAGTTTTCTTGTCTTTGAGTTATTTGTATATATCTCCTGGATTTACTGTACGTTCAAATGTGTGTGTGGAAAAAGTGTGATTCATTCATTTGTTTCGTACAGTCCAGAGTGGAAGAAAAATGCACATTTTCTTATGATTTCATGTGTGTATGCATAGATCGCTGGACTAGAATGATAAGAAAATAGCATTCGATAGATTTTTTCTTCTCTTGACCAGAATGATAAGAAAATAGCATTCTTATTCAAGATTTTTGTATGTAGGTAAGACAATAGCATTCTTATTTAAGATTTTTGTATGTAGGTGTGAGTGAGTGTTCGGAGAAAACATGATCAGGCCTTTTGGTCTACTTTTGTCCAGAATGTTCAAATCAGGTTTTTATACATGAGTTCCATATGTTTATGTACACGTGCGTGTCTGTATGTAAGATGACTGTCAAAATGTTGATTGTGGTAATTACATGAAACAAAAGGCCTTTGGTTTAATCTATTGAGAATTGACAGTGTTCATGGTTGACCGATCTTTTCACACTGACTGATATAGGGTGATCAAGTTAGATGTCTTACCTTATCATGATAGTTGGAAAAACGGTTTTGTTTGTATAGGGTGGGGCTTTGTCGCCCCTGTTACAAGTTCAAATTCTGAACAAATGTACAACAGATGTTTTTGTTCTCTTGTGAGAAGTCGTCTGTCTGACTGAAAAAAGAAGGTGATCAACAGATGTAAGACATTTCAGTGTTTGAATATATCCGTTGAGACAGAGAGAGAAGCTTAAATACACACAGAATAAACATAGATATGGGCACATGTATGAGTACATTGTTCATGACAATGTTAAAGCAATTGAGAATTGTATTACAGCTAACATGTTGATGTATTTGATCTTAAAATGTTTCATTTGATCATAAAATGCTTCATGTTTTATCAGTATGAACTCGGGGCCCATGTTTGCAGGATTTCTTGCGTTACTTTGTGACGTACCATCGCTTCATCTCCTTCTCGCTGTACGTTGCCGGCTTTGTGGGCTTTGTGTTCAGTCTGGTAAAGAAGCATTACCTGAAGCAGTTTACCCTGGTAAGTGACAGCTTCTGCAGTGTTATACACACACCCACAAAGGATTGAATGAATTTATAATGTTTTTTTTTTTTTTTTTTCTGTATTGTTCAGATCCGAATGTTACCTTAAATTTAGAAATATAAGATGATACATTTGTTGTTAATCTGATTTTCTTAATTGGATTATTAAGATAATTTTCTGATATTAAGTTTTGTGTGTGTGTGTGTGTGTGTGTCTCCCCTGAACAGGTGGCCTTACCAAAGCAACCTGTACCAATGGTTAATTCATACTGCATCACCTGTGCAACAGGCCTACTTCTACAAGAGATCAGTGTTATTATTTATTTCAGCATAGCTCGTAGGTGTGGATAGTCAGTTGGTCACAAATGTCCATGCTCTTGCCTCAGCATGTTCTATGGCACATAGCTTTAAACGTGATTGTGACTTTATGATTTTGTCTTTAAGGTATGTAATGCCTGCAAACCACATGCATTGGTAAATTTACTCTAGGGTGAGAAAAATATTGTTCTTTAAGAGAATGTGGATACAAATGCAAAAAAAAAAAAAAAAAGAAATTAGGGTGGCAGTTCCAATAGTGCACAAATGGAAACTTGTAAGTGAGATAGAAAAAAAAAAAAAAAAATTATGCATGTGAAAATGTATGAGCAGGCCTGCCACCCTTTCTGTTTTTAGGAAATAGGTTCCTCTTGGTTGATTTTCACCCCACTATTCTACACACTTCGGAATAATTTTGCTGAAGGGTAATAATATTTCAAAGTGTGATATTCATTCACAATCATTTACAAATTTGCATACATGTTGTATGTGCAGCTACGATTGACATTTGACAAGCAGTGATAAATGCTTCAAGTGAAGCAGCCATAATGATGGAAGAATTTTGTGTTATAAAAGGAAAAGAAGAACTTGCTGTTGGAGGGAATGGAAAATGCCCATGTTTATGTGATCAGCTGTTTATGCCTTGTTTGGTGGATGGTTTGCATGCTAATTTCAATTGAGCATGTCACATACACTTGGTGGAAGTGGTTTCAAAAAAACAGCATGTCACATGAACTGTGCATGGAAACAGTGTGGTGAAATTGACAGGTGTCTGGGTCAACAAAGGGAGAAAAATCATCCATACATTTAAATGAAATTTTTTTTTGTTGTTTTTTTGAGTTGCATACTCCTCTGCATGTTGAGTCAGTCCTGTCCTTTGTGAGACACGTTGGTCTGAAGTCGTATGAAAGGTGGGGGGTCTCAGGGAGGTGGCTGTGCTGAAGTAGAAATACAAGTGCCATTCATAATTTTACAAGTCAGAAAACCAGGCACCAAACCAGGCATTGTCATGTTTACTGTACCTTAGGGCCACCTTTTATGCTTGCAGGCGGATTGTCATTCAGCTTTATAGAGTTGTTGATGGTTCTCTCTGTGGTCATGTTTCCCCATGTCAAGTGCCTGGAGATTTACCAGGGGGAACTATTAAGAAAAGAAAAAAAGTACTTTAGTTGTGAGAAAAATTCATGTCTTGATGATACACGTGAGAAGAGTGCACATGTGCCAGACCTGAGTCAGATGTCTGACTGAACAAGCAGCAACGTTTTTTTCTTTTGATAAAAAAAGAGAAATAAAAGGACACAAGTTCATCTCGGATACATGTATCTGAGCTGTCAATGAGTTTTTGGTTTGTATACTCATTGATGTATGTTTCTTCGTGAATTTGTCCATGATGAAGAATACTTGCTTTGTGTTTGTGTTTCTTTTTTTGTTTTCCTTGTAAATGTAATTTGTGGCTGAATAGTAGTAACAAGTTAATCAATGAAAAAAAAAAAACTGTTACGAATAATGGCAAGGAATGGAGAGGGGGAAAAAAAAAGCAGTCTGTGTAATTTGTAGCCGAATCAATGGGAAAAAAAAAAAAACCCCATCTGTTACGAATAATGACAAGGAGTGGAGAGGGGAAAGAAAGCAGTCTGCCACATTAAATGTGACTTTGTTTTATGGTTTCAGTTTTTTTATGATATATTTTCTTCTCTGGCTATGTTTTCAGTTTTGATGTTCTGGCTGCTTTGAAGAATTCATTTTTACTGATGATAATAATAAGAGAAAGGCAGGATATATATTTTGATAGAAATGTACTCCAGATACGTGACATTCAGAGTGTAAGTGTTGTGTGTATGTTTTTCCAGTTTGGCTACACACATGTGGTGCTGTTGCTGGTTGTTGCTCAGTCTCATCTCATCGTGCAGAACGTGCTGGAGGATTCATATGGTTTGTATTGTGGATGTGTCAGTAGAATCTTGCTGTGTTATCTCATATACAGGCCTAAAATCGGGCGTGTGTGATTGTTTCCTTTCAAATAAATGGAGTATTCATGGGTAGAATCCATAGAGATTTTATTCTCACCATTTTGTCCCCTTCCACTCTCTCTCTTTCCCACCCTTCCCCTGCCCACACATCCCTTCACCAAACCTCCCCATCATTTCCGCTGACTTTCACCAAACCAACCACCCCATCATTTCTGCTGACTTTCACCAAATCTCCCCATAATTTCTGCTGATTTTCACCAAATCCCCATAATTTCTGCTGATTTTCACCAAATCTCCCCATCATTTCTGCTGACTTTCACCAAATCACCTCATAATTTCTGCTGACTTTCACCAAATCTCCCCATAATTTCTGCTGATTTTCACCAAATCTCCCCATAATTTCTGCTGATTTTCACCAAATCTCCCCATCATTTCTGCTGACTTCCACCAAACCTTTCCCATCATTTCTGCTGACTTTCACCAAATCTCCCCATCATTTCTGACTTTCACCAAACCCACCCCATCATTTCTGACTTTCACCAAACTCCCCATCATTTCTGCTGACTTCCACCACCAAACCTCCCCATCATTTCTGCTGACTTCCACCAAACCTCCCCATCATTTCTGCTGACTTTCACCAAACCACCCCATCATTTTGCTGACTTCCACCAAACCTCCCCATCCCCATCATTTCTGCTGACTTTCACCAAATCTCCCCATCATTTCTGCTGACTTTCACCAAATCTCCCCATCATTTCTGCTGACTTCAAATTGAGGAGTGTGATGGGAGCGGGATAGATTCGTTCTTGAGCAATTATTCCTGATTTTTTTTTCTTTTTTGGCCAGTGACTTTTTTTAATGTGCAAACTGAGTCAACAGTCAATTATGGCTGATGAACAGTTCTGTCCTGACATTGAAAAGCACTGTTTTAAGCCAAGCAAAAGTGAGACATCAGTCATTTGATTTCCCCTGTAGTGAAACCAGTATAGGCCACATGAGTACTTG
Source organism: Conus betulinus (assembly GCA_016801955.1). NCBI lineage: Eukaryota > Metazoa > Mollusca > Gastropoda > Neogastropoda > Conidae > Conus > Conus betulinus. The sequence continues at coordinate 866,502 of JADBJO010000254.1, read as the reverse complement.
CTATGAGTTCTCTTGCTTTTATGCCCTTTCTTTTTCATTTTGTTTCTTTTTTGTTCTGTGTTGTTTTGACAGCTTTTTCACATTTTTCCTGTATGTCATCAGAAAAGGCAAAGCCCATTTATAGGGGACATGACATTCTGATGTGTGTATGCATTGTGTTTGCATATGTATGATTCTTTCCATTCGGTTAATGTCTCCAGTGTCTGTTATCTGAGCCACCTTAATTTTGACTCTTGATTTTTAGCAATTTTCGTTTATCAGTTTCATCCTGTGAAAATTATTGTAATTAAAAGAAAACAAAACTATTAAAAAAGAGATAACAGCGACAAAAAGTGAATGCAGGTTTGAGCGGGATCTGGTCAGTGACTGCTGTTACAGGTTTCAAAAAGTTTCCTGTGAGGAGATCAGGGGAAAAGGGAAATATCTTTATAAAAAAAAAAAAAAAAGAAAAGAAAAAGAAAAACAGTTTTCAGAGAATACAAATCCTTGGATACTATTCATTTTTTTTTGGGGGGGGGGGGGGGGGGGTGCATGCATCATAGTCCAAATGAACATGAAGACAACAGAATCACAGTGTGTCTTTTGTTTGGAGACATTGGTTATGTGTGAGTAGTTTTTTCAGACAAATGGAATAGCATAGCTTTTTTTTTTTTTTTTTCTTATAAACTGCTGTCCCAGTCTCAAATAGCACTGCTCCCCTGCTCAAACCAATTGAAAAAGATGATGATAAAAACCACCTCTAACACAGCAACACCTGGGTTAATTGTGCTTCAGTCCCGGCTTCAGCATTTCACAGTCTTTTTCACCGGATTTCAGTTTCAGTATGTGATTCTGTTGATTGGGGTAATAATACACATACCCAAGGAATAGCAGACGAGGAGACATCCCATTGTTTTTACTCTATGGTATTTTTTTTTTTTCTCAACAAACATTTATGCAGTTATATCACATCAGATAGAAGTTTCACCTTTGGGATTAGTTGGGTGACTGAAAGAAGATGAGAAAACACACACACACATATGCACGCATGCATGCACGCATGCATGCACACACGCACACACATTACACACACACACACACACACACACACACACACACACACACACACACACACACACATGTACATGCTTACAAATTAAGACAAAGTAGAAAACAACCATAGTTTAGGGGAAAAAAAAAAAAAAAAAAGAAAATGTGGAATGGTTTGATTGATTTGGAACTTCTAGCATTTGGAGGGGAAAGCAACATTTATTGAGAAAACAATCATGACTGACATTTCCTTATGAACACCGAGACTTACCATTGAATTGCAGTTCCTGGCACTGCATCCTACATTTCGCAGAGTTCTGCTTTTAGTGATTCTTCTGACCTTTTTAATATTGATTGAAGTCGTTGGGAACAGTTCAAATCTGTATCAAAGTAACTGCTGTTTCTGCAGCTTCAACAAAAAAAAATTTCACTGTAGGGGAAAATAAAGATATTTATTGTGTGCATCTTTTTTTTTTGTGTGTTTTAATTTGTGTTGTAAAATTTGTTGGGAAATTGTTGACTCAGTGAGTCAAGAAACAAATTTTCATGATGAGGTAACTGGCGTAAGTCAAAATATGGGCCCTTTACTGTTATTACATGTTGATTATCTGCAGTGGACCCACTTTTTCCAGGACAGTGGGAGGGAAAGCACATCCAGTTTTGGTTTGGGGTTTCTACATTGCAGCCAGAAAGTCCCTTCTGTCTCCTCCTCCCCCCTCTTCCCTCATCCCCCCTGTGCTTCTCCCTCCAAAAAATATGGCAGTGGGCTGGAAAGGGGGGGGGGGGGGGGGGGGGGGAGGCTATAGAGACAACAACAACTGAACTTCTATATGTGCCTCCAGAAAGTTGATAGGGTGGGCTGGGGAGGGGGGAGGAGTTTAAGAAATGCTGTCCCACATCCCTCTTCACCCCCCCCCCCCCCCCTTACACAGCCTGCACCATACCCTTCCCCCTTTCTTGGTCTGTTTCTGAGCATAACTCTTGCTTTCTGCCTAAACAGTGAGAACCTTTTCAGTTGGGAAAAGCATGGTACATATCCGAGAATTCCCGGAAATCTGCGAAAAGCTTTAAAAAAAAAAAAAAAAAGGAAAAAAAAAAAAAAAAAAGAGCCGCGCCTGACGAGACCAGCCCTATTAGTTTGTTTGAAGTCGTTCGCTTCAGGCCTTCGTCCCACCAAAAGTAGCATTGAGTAGGACTACCTCCGCGCATGCGCTTTCGAGAGATTCACCAAAGCTTTCCTCTCTGATACGATGTGATCAAATTTGAACAAGAGCAAAGAAAAGAAGGGAAAAAGGAAAATGCCAAAACGAACAGACATAGTTCCACAAAATTCTCCGACAGAAGATATTGATGCTGGTGTGGCAAACAAATGGCAATGGGATTGGCTGAACAGGAGCCACAAAAATTAAACGTTTTCATCGTGCTTGGAAAAGCTTAGTTAATGTATGCCACTTAAAGCAATATAGATATGTACTCACTTTTGTTATGTGATTACTTGGGTTTAAAACCTCCTTTGGGTTGAAGGAATGACTGACAAAGTGATTTTAGGAGAGCTTATTTTATGGCAGAAATTGCTTAGTATGAAGAACTGAAATTGGTTCAAGGAGAGGCTTTTTTACAGGCTAGAATTGCTGAAAAACCTTCAGCTTCAGGGGGACCTGGACCTGGACCCCCAAAAATTTCAGGGAAAATGATTTTACTCCAGTACCATGCCTGTGGAAAGAAGAGGGGGATGGGGGGGAGGGGGGGGAGCCAGTGGGGGATGGGGGGGTAGGGGGAAGGATACAACATACAAATGTGCAAGATGAAGGTGGGTGATGACCAGACATGTGACCCGGACAGCTAGCAGATAATTTGAAGAACGCGAGATTTAACTGGGTATAAAAGCACACAAAAAAAAGAAAGAAAAAAAAAATCACCTGAAAACCTTGGATTGATTTGAAAGAATTCAGATGGACTGACATGAATAAACCAAAGGTCAAGCACAAAGTGTAAACCATGCAGTTGCCACACTGTCACAAAGTGCACAAAGTGTAGCCACACTGCAAAGTAGCCACACTGTTGCAACACTGTAAACCATGCAGTAGCCACACTGTCACAAAGTGTAAAAAGTGTAAACCATGCAGTAGCCACACTGTCACAAAGTGTAAACCATGCAGTAGCCACACTGTCACAAAGTGTAAACCATGCAGTAGGCACACTGTCACAAAGTGTAAACCATGCAGTAGCCACACTGTCACAAAGTGTAAACCATGCAGTAGCCACACTGTCACAAAGTGTAAACCATGCAGTAGCCACACTCACAAAGGGCACAAAGTGTAAACCATGCAGTAGCCACACTGTCACAAAGTGTAAACCATGCAGTAGCCACACTGTCACAAAGTGTAAACAAAGTCAGTAAACACACTGTCACAAAGTGTAAACCATGCAGTAGCCACACTGTCACAAAGTGTAAACCATGCAGTAGCCACACTGTCACAAAGTGTAAACCATGCAGTAGCCACACTGTCACAAAGTGTAAACCATGCAGTAGGCACACTGTCACAAAGTGTAAACCATGCAGTAGCCACACTGTCACAAAGTGTAAACCATGCAGTAGCCACACTGTCACAAAGTGTAAACCATGCAGTAGCCACACTGTCACAAAGTATAAACCATGCAGTTGCCACAGTGTCTAAGACAACCCAGACAAATTTCAGAACTCAGAAAACCAATATTCAATTAAGGATAAGATTTTAGGTAGAGTCTGTTCTTCCAGTCTGTTTCTTTTTAAACTAGATTATGCAGTAACATGAAGAAAAAAAAAGATGCAGAAAAAAAAATATGAACACACAGGATAATGGAGAATGTGATTCACACACACATGTAGTTCAAATGTTTGATAAAAAGCATGCATAGATACGCAGTAATAAAGGTATCAATGCAGATAGCATCAACGCAACAACAAATAGGAGAGAGGTTGAGACTACTTCCTTAGAAAGCATAAGCCTGTTTTTTTTTTTTTTTTTAACTGGGGATATAGAACACACACACACACACACACACACACACACACACACACACACACACACACACACTCATATATATATATAAAAATTATCAGAGAATACACTAGTTACTTACTAAAGAAAAAGTTTCAAAAAGAAGGCTTGATTAGATTATAGTCTAAAGGCTAACTGGAGAGCATAAGTTTAGAAGTATTGGGAGAGAACAGGTAGGAGTGTATTGAATAGCTGAGTACTAGAGAGACAGAATCTGGGATATTCACGATCAGTAGTTAGATGTTCCTAGAAAGAATGTTGCATCAAATGACAACCCAAGTATTGCAAAACACATTAGAAGGAGCTGGAGATGTAAAATTACTGTCTGTTATGTCATTTTTTTGTGCATGAGGTATGTATACATGTGCTTCAAAGATGGAAGTTCTCTATTAGCTGTTCTAGTATTCATCATTACAGTTTATTCAGGGTTTATTTTCAATTTCATGGTAATTAATCATTAGTATTATTATTACTGCTGTGTTTTGTTGGTGACGGAAATTATTATTGCATTTTGATTGTAGGGGCAGTAGTCGTAAGCTTTACATTATATACCCCAAGGACCTACTTGCTCGCAGACACACACACACACACACACACACACACACACACACACACACACACACACACACACACACACACACACACACACACACACACACACACACACACACACACACACACACACACACACACACACACACACACACACACACACACTCTCTTCAAGGGTGTTAATAGAAATCCCTTAAGTGACTTCATTCTTATCTGCGTGTGTGTACACGCACACAAACACACATAATTCAGTGATGTTTATCGGAAAACCTTGAATGAATGTTCATTCTTATCTGCACACACACACACACACACACACACACACACACACACACACACACTCTCTCTCTCTCTCTCTCTCTCTCTCTCTCTCTCTCTCTCTCTCTCTCTCTTTTTTCAATGATGTTTAACAGAAATCCCTTGAATGACAGTTCATTCTTATCTGCACACAAAGACATGCACTCTCACACACACACACACACACACACACACACACACACACACACACACACACACACACACACACACACACACACACACACATGTTTAACAGGAATCGTTTGGGTGACTGTTCATTGTTATCTGTTTTTAAGAGATTTACTTAAAGAAGATAACTTGGAAGTTGTAATGGAAAAAGAGTACAGGACATAATTTTGACAGCATGTAAGGTATAATGAACTCAACGCAGCTTTTGGAGAGTAAGATGTTAGAGTTACATTAGAAGTATCTAGTGGTGCACACTAATGTCCCTTTTCTCTTTACCCCAGAGTAAGCTAAATGCAGGTTACAGATTGTATGAGAGATTCTAGCAATGAACTGTGTGCTCATATATTTTTATACTAAAGAGGAAGTAATATGAGTTAAACAGAACCTGTGAAGAAATGCTTCAATTCCCTTTTTTTTCAGTCCAGAATAAGTTGAAGGCAGTTAAAGTCTGCTTATTAAGTGTGTTAGTCTGCTGTAGTTTCCTGGAATAAGGCAATACCATTTTCTGATTTTCCCATGCTTGCTTTTCCAAACGATAGCGTTATTCCTACGTGGACAGAATGATGCCTTGGTCAGTCAGACTGTTCCTTTCATAGAAGAAAATTGGATGGAAGGGAGCTAAACCATTCCCCATTGTTGTCTCGATGACTGTCAAATGCCCATAGTGACTTCCCTGGATTTACTTGTCACTTTGTTGACAAAGTTGCTTGTCAGTTTCCTTTCTTTCTGTGGCAGTGATCATCTTTTGGGCTGTTGTTACCCATTTTTTAACTGTTGAGGTTACATAGTATGTTAACTGCTATACTTTTCCTGACGATAAAACAAGAATGTTTTGTTTAGCACTTCCGGCAAGGACATCATTTAATCTACTGTACTTTATCTATGGTTTAATCCTTTCAGCCCTTCCCAGTCGACAGCCTGGGCAGCCTCTCCTGCCAGGCCAGTTTGGCCTGATCTGTTTGAACGAAACTATCTCAAAAACTGTTTAGCAAAGAGACATGAAAAGCACACGGTTATTGCCAGTTGATTATATAGCCAGATGTCACAGTGTCATGTGATAAGATGTACTTTGGACTTTCGGTTCTTTGATCAGCCAAAAAATTGTTTTTTATTGTTCCATGAACAGGGTAGGTACTTCATTTTATTTCTAGATATCTGGAAGACTATTCTACCAAGATGTGAAAAACATACTGTTTACAGCAGAACTAATTGCAAAGATGTGAAAAACATACTGCAACACCAAAACTAACTGCTTGGCGTCTTATTGAAATATATATTATCTAACTTTGGACTGTTAATACTTTAACAAACTCATACCACCATGTTTGAATGCAGACTAGGTTCAGTTTTGGTCATTAACTCTGTGTTGGAATGTGAACAGTAGATTCAAATTATGTCCAAAATATAGTGTTGGAGTGCAATGGTGCAAGCAGGTATGTTATCCCAGCATTGCTTGGCCGCTCAGTCATTTCACTGATTAGTTATCCCTGAGCATTGCTTGGCCGCTCAGTCATTGCACTGATTAGTTGTCCCCTGAGCATTGCTTGGCCGCTCAGTCATTGCACTGATTAGTTGTCCCTGAGCATTGTTTGGCCGCTCCGTCATTGCACTGATTAGTTGTCCCTGAGCATTGCTTGGCCCGCTCAGTCATTGCACTGATTAGTTGTCCCTGAGCATTGCTTGGCCGCTCAGTCATTGCACTGATTAGTTGTCCCTGAGCATTGCTTGGCCGCTCAGTCATTGCACTGATTAGTTGTCCCTGAGTATTGCTTGGCCCCGCTCAGTCATTGCACTGATTAGTTGTCCCTGAGCATTGCTTGGCCGCTCAGTCATTGCACTGATTAGTTGTCCCTGAGCATTGCTTGGCCGCTCAGTCATTGCACTGATTAGTTGTCCCTGAGCATTGCTTGGCCGCTCAGTCATTTCACTGATTAGTTGTCCCTGAGCATGCTCGGCCGCTCAGTCATTGCACTGATTAGTTGTCCCTGAGCATTGCTTGGCCGCTCAGTCATTTCACTGATTAGTTGTCCCTGAGCATTGCTTGGCTTCATCATTGCACTGATTAGTTGTTCCTGAGCATTGCTTGAGGCAGGGTGAATGAGTTATTAACTTTTTTTCTAATTTTTATACCAAGCAGTATAAACTACTTTGTGCACGTGAGTTCTGACCTGCAGTCCTACTCTGTGTCTGTCCTCAACTTGGCTCAAAGCATTAGTCATCGAACTTCCGTTGTGCATATGTCTTTCCTTTCTTCTTCTTCTTCTTTCTGCAGCGTACGCAGGCTGATACTCCCGCGGACACACCCTATATGGACAGACAAGTATTAATCCTATCTACCCAACAAAGAGAGTGGAGTTTTGTGTGAATGATCTTTTTTTTTTATCCTGCCATTAAGGCAGTCATACTCCATCTTCGGGGAATGTCATTCCAAATAAGCTTATAGTCACAGTACAAGGACTTAGTATACCAAGAACTGTAAATTGTAGTTGTATGCAGTGAAATGAATGTGTCTTTTTTCTGTATGGATGAGGATTTTTTTTTTTTTATTGAAATCAAAAAGATTCACATATTATTCTGAAGCCCATCATTATCCAAAAATTGCAGTGTAGTCCAGCATCGCAGACAGTAAGGCTGTGACAACAGAGACATATGATCATATGATGGGATGGCGTCTTAATTTCAGGGTTCTTGTTCCTGTGTCGATGATCATCTGCAATGACATCATGGCCTACATGTTTGGATTTTTCTTCGGTAAAACCCCTCTCATCAAACTGTCGCCCAAAAAGACTTGGGAGGGCTTTCTTGGAGGCGCTGTTTCTACTGTTGTCTTCGGGGCCATGGTAAGTTGTGGAATTAAATTTGTATGGTGCAAGTTTAGTACTCTCTCTCTCTCTCTCTCTCTCTCTCTCTTGCTCTGTTTTCTTTGGTTTGTTTGTTTTTGTTTTGTTTTTCGTTGCTGTTTTTTTTTTTTTTTTTTTTTTGGGGGGGGGGGGGGGGGGGGGGTGTTGCTGGACAGATGTTTCAGAAAATGTGACATGACTTACAGGAACAGAGAGCATCAAACATAAAAGAAATGTTTGATCAGGGTGTGACGGCAGAGGGGAGAGGTAGAGGATGGCAGTGTATTGCTGTGGCTACTACTATTACATTTTGATGTCTTAGTAAGGTGTTGAAGGGTAGGAATGTTTGTGGGGAGAGGGAGGGGGATTGGTGATTATTTTTTCTTTTTTGCTGTCTCATGGTCTGCCCCCTCAGTCGCCTTACTTCTACACCTGTCCTTCTGACCAGGCCATACACTGTCACATCCAGGAAACATGCTGCAGGTCGTTGCTGAGTCATTACAGTGGTGTTTAGCGCTGACACTATGTGCCTATTCTGAACCAACAAATGCATGACGCCACCTGCTTAACCCTACTGATGACAACAGTTGCTTTGGGGACTGAGCCTGAAACGCTGAGTGTTCCTTTCTGGAGAGCTCCACCGAGCCCATCCACTGACTGTCCCCAAGAACTTGCCAGTGCCGATGACCTCTTGATGACCTCATCACCAACATGGACATGGAGAGGAAAGCACGCTGAGGACGCTGCAAACTTGTTTAACATGATGATGATGACCAGGATGCTATGGCGTTACGTATAGATTCATTGGCTTGTTTTTCCTTTAAGTCTGCCCATTGAAAAATGTACCAAATTATTTCATAGGGTGGAACACACCGAAAGTAACTCTGCCACCATGTTTGTTTGTGTAGATAAGTATGCTCATGCATTTACATGCATCAGGGAAAATGATACTTTGCATATTGTTAAGTATTGACACTGCTCTCTCATGATGTTGCTGTTGGGTGCTAATTTATGTTAGGGTACTGTACTCCACTTGTGCTGTTACTATTCATCACTGCTGTTTTATTACTGTCAGGTTCTTATTGTAAGTATCTTCATGAAACTTACAGGGCAGACACTAGAGCACATATCTTCACCAAGTCAAACAGTTCTCTGACAAAAATAATTCTGGATTGTCCCTGTGATCCAGCTCTGCCAGGGAGTTGTTGCCCTTTGGTATTCAATGTGCCAGAGCAGAAACGCAACTGCTGTCCCAATCATTCTGCTGTGACAACATCTCACAGTGAATGAAAAACAGGCTCTCGTCATGTTGTCTGCACAGAACTGAGACGTGAACATGATATGACCACAACTGCTGTTCAATCATTCTGCTGTGACAGCATATCTCAGTGAATGAAAAACAGGCTCTCGGCATGTTGTCTACACAGAACTGAGGCATGAACATGATATGACCACAACTGCTGTTCAATCATTCTGCTGTGACAACATCTCACAGTGAATGAAAAAAACAGGCTCTCAGCATGTTGTCTACACAGAACTGAGGCATGAACATGAAAGGACCACTATTTTGCTTTCAAGAATCTGTTGTTCATAAAATAATCTTGTGCCACACTCCCCATGTGCACCATGCTGGTGCAACATAATCGTCCATCAACAATTCCAGGCAACTGTCCAAAGATTTGGTTCACCGCAGAAAATTGTTATTACCACCCATGTTGTGCAGGAGGCTTTAGGAGAACAGTGATCAGACAATCATTGACTCTTAGCCAACATTTGACTAAGGCTGTCATGAAGGGTGGGGGGATTCAATCACCTTCAGGATCCAACTGCACTGTGTTTGTGTCTCATGGGTTATTGAAGTATATGCATCTGGCATGTTTTAGAACACTCCCATCCTTAGTTTGTTGAGCAGTTTTGTGACAAATTTTACCTAGTAAGGTGTCTGTGATAATTTGGTAATTTGTGAATGGGTTTGTCCTTGAGCAATACTCCATTTTTCCACAGAGTTTTGTTCAAATTGATTTCATAGTTTTTGCATAAAATCGCTGACAGACAGATAAGAAAACAAATCCATCATTTGACCCAGTTGAAGAGAAAAAAATCTTTGGCAGAAGTCATGAACTTTGGTCTACTGACAGCTGTCAGTTGTCATCAGTCCTTCCACGTCATTTGTGTTCAGTTAGAAGGACTGAGAACAAACAGTCGGTCTAAGCGGATTTTGTTCATTGTAACGTTTTGTGTGTGTGTGTGTGTGTGTGTGTGTGTGTGTGTGTGTGTGTGTGTGTGAGTGACTTAGTGTTGATAGTTTAACCACTTAAATGGCTGTCCATTCTTGCTGTGTGCTAGTATTGCATTTTTATGTTGTTGTTTTTTTATTGCATTGAGATATTTTCACATTGATTATCTTTTATACCTCTCAAAAGCATAAGCCTGTAAATGGATAAATCCTGTAAAATGGCTGGCGTAGCATGTCCTGGTTTTATCTGATTTTAGGATGCCAACAGCTAACATGTCATGTTGTTGAAGACGATCGTCTTTTTTTGAGTACTTCTTTTTCAGGACGGACTATTTCAAGCTGGTTGATAATAAAAAACTGAAACTGAAAGTTTTTTTTGTTCAGTTTATCTTGTTAGGCTGATTAGTCTGTGTGTTGAAAGGTTTTTGCGCACATGTTAATTTTATGCATCATTGTCTTCATGCGTTGAACACAGCCAGACACCCATGAATTGGTGATGTCTACAGAAGATAACCGTTGTCAGTAGAGAGTGGTGTGTTACAGATCTCCTACATCATGGTACAGTACGACTTCTTTGTGTGTCCTGTGGGCTACGATGATGTCAACGACCACATCTCCATGGAATGTGAACGCTCACCAACCTTTGTTCTGACTGAGTACCACCTCCCTGAAACGATCCGAGCTCTCTGCAGTTTGGTAAATGTCTCCTCCACATTGCTCTTCATGCTCATGACATGGGTGTGTCTTTTATGATGTTTGTCTTACTTCAGCAGACACACTGGAATCTTGAGGTAGAGGCTATGCCTGATTTGTTGTGTAGTGTTGGACAGAGGAGGAAGACCCAAATGTTGCTTCACACTGAGTTTTAAACCATTCTTTAAATTTGTAAATGGCTGTGCTTAAAAAAGATAATCAGAAAGTTAGTAGGAATTTTGAAATATCTGCTACCTTTCACTTAGCCTCTATACATACAATTCATCTATCAGAACACTGTTAATCAGGTTGCTTAAAACTACTGTTGCATTATTCACATTTTTTTTTTTAATTTGCAAGTTTTGATGCTTCATGTTCATTTTTGTTTTGAATTAATGATGTGCTTCATGTGATAATAGTTGTGTAAATTGTTTGAATGAACTGATCAATGTCATATGAGTCTTTGGCTGAGAGTACAGTAGTTTATGGTCTCTGTGAATGTGTTTCAGCTGGGTCTGCCAGGTGTATTGAGGATGTACCCCTTCGTTTTGCACTCAGTGTCGATGTCCATCTTCGCCTCTATAATCGGCCCCCTTTGGAGGTTTCTTTGCCAGTGGATTTAAACGGGCCTTTAAGATAAAGGTGTGTAATTCACTGCATTTCCATACTGTGTGAAAGGAGCATTGATCATCCACAGAGACTGAACTTGCCTCCATCATGAATGTGTAGAAGGGAAATTTAAAAAAAACATATTACTATAATAGCAATAACAATATTCCAATGGCATGATAAAGATGGGAAATGAAAAAGAAACACTGGTACTGTAAAAATGATAGCAGCATTTGAAGGACAAGACAGCTGGAGACAGTTGACTGTAATTCTGCATTGTCTCATTTTGGTTTGAGGCTATGTAAATATTACAAGGTTGTGCTGTGCACTTCCTTTCATAGTATGTCTAAGCACCAGCCAGGTCCAAGACCTGCAGACATCTGCAACGTTAGGGCCTCTCTAAGACACATCTGTGAAGAGGGTGAGACTCGGCTGTTTGACATCTGCAACGTTAGGGCCTCTCTAAGACACATCTGTGAAGAGGGTGAGACTCGGCTGTTTGACATCTGCAACGTTAGGGCCTCTCTAAGACACATCTGTGAGGAGGGTGAGACTTGGCTGTTTGACATCTGCAACGTTAGGGCCTTTCTAAGATACATCTGTGAGGAGGGTGAGACTTGGCTGTTTGACATCTGCAACGTTAGGGCCTCTCTAAGACACATCTGTGAGGAGGGTGAGACTCGGCTGTTTGACATCTGCAACGTTAGGGCCTCTCTAAGACACATCTGTGAGGAGGGTGAGACTCTGGCTGTTTTGGTCCCAGTCTTCCCATGTCAACACGCAAGTACAGGAAGGAATTGATCAGCGCAAAATGAAATATATCACCATTATGATTCTTACAGTCTTGAACCCCACTATTCTGTGGACATCGATCTGTGCCACTAAACATTGCACCTCAGCAGTTGTTGCATGCGTAGAGAGTCAGCGGTCTTTTCTTTCATGGGAATGCTTAGTGATCTTGCCAGGAGCTAGCACAGTGGATATGTTGGGGCAGTGCCTGTGAAGGTCTTTTTTTTTTATTTTTCCTGAGATGTTGTTCAGATCCCTTCAAAGTGGCATGTTCTGAGAGGTAGAAAATCATCATCATATTATGACGTGATTTATATTTAGACACAAAACATGACTGGTTGTCATTCACAATTGGGGATAGGATGCTGCAAATACTATGAAGTACCAGCCACCAGAACAAAGTGGTTAAGTCACTGGTAGACAGGAGTCTGCAGATTTGAACCCATCACAAACATTGATTTGTCAGATTTTTGTCATCTGTTCAAATTTGTTGAGTGAGCCATGGAAAAACTGGAAAATGGTCAAATTTTACCAGCTTAAATGGAAGCATCTCTCCCAGACTTGCTTGAATTTCCTGAGCAAAACTGCAGACAACCATATTTCTTGTTTTTTTAACAGCTTATATCATAAATGAAAGTATGGATCACAGTTCTGTCATATAGTTGCAGACCAAAACTCCAGAGCAGTAGTTTTAACATATCATCATGAAAATGTCCGTGGTGTGCCTGCTGTTGTGGTGACTTATTTCCCCCCTGCACATCTGTGCCTGGTGTGAGGTCCTGTCCAATCCTGTGTGGTGTCAGGCAGTGTGGGGGACTGTTGCTGGGTGGTTGTGGTGGGAGCCAAGCTGAACACCAAAGTTGACTCAGCAGTAGTGCAGAATCTCCTCCTTTGTGGACCACATCATGACAACCTGATATTGATAGCACTCTGGACTGCTGCAGTTTCTACTGCAACTGTTGTCATGTAAAAGGAAACCTGAATATGCAGTGTGAGGCTGCTGTCTGTTCGAGGGTATAACTGGTGAGACAGCAAAATAACAAAGGTGACTTATTTCAACTCATGCACATGCAGTGCATACAGGTACTGTATTACTGCCCGTTCTTTGTTGTTTTTGTTTGAAATCATGTAACTTCATACACATCTAAGAAATGGAAGGAAAAAAACAAAACAAAAAACTGAATCTCGACGAGAAGAGTTAAAACTGCCGTAATCCTTGGTTGTAACATATGGTGAGACAGATCACCTGTGAGGCATCAGAGTGTCACCACTCTCCAACCGCAATTTGAATGACACACTGAACAAGTAGTTCAACATCTGTTACAGAGATAATTCTTACACACAAATGTGCGTCTCTGACACATAAAATTCCCATCCAACGCACTGGAATTCAGGCCAGTGCGTCACAAAAACATACCAAAATTTACCGTGACGCACTGATTTTCTCCTGTACGCATTAATCCTTTTCGGTATGCACTTATCTGAGCTTAGTTACGCCGAAAACCATCGGCAAGGTAAGTAACTCCGTAATTTGAACATGGTTACCCAATTAAAAAATAATTTAAAAGAGAGGAAAGGAAATATTGAAATGAAAATAATTTTTTAATTTCCTATGAATATATAGGTTGCTATATCGTAAGTGTGAAGAATGTCACATGAGCCATTTACTCAGAAAAAAAAAAAATCTTCAGAACTTTCTTCCGAATCGTTGTTCATCATACTTGGAACCTCATCCCAGTCGAAATCTAGGTCACTCTAGCTTCATTACCCAGCACTTTCACTAAGTGTTATGCCGTAAATCCTACAATCACAGTATCTCCATCACTAAATCTCATTATAGAACGGCAGAAATCAAGGTTAGCCATGGTGAAAAACAGCATTTCGACCTCAAAACTTAAAAAATTCGTAACTCGAGAACCACGGCACACATCGACTCACGTTTTTTTGCAAACGGAAGTAAATGGCTACAGGAAAAAGGAAGTCACATTCTCACGAGACTTCCTGTTCTACAAGAAACATGGCAGCGCCTATTGCTGCCACGTGTTTTACCGGGCGCTGGCAGGCACTCAGCCTTTTGGCTGTGTGATTTCCGGTTGGGCGCTAGTGGGCGTGCGCTTGTCAAGAGAGTTAATACTCTCAGCAGCACATCATGCAAAAGGATTTTCATCTTATCCGCCATGATCGAAGTTGAAAAACATAAATTTCCTCAACGTTTTAGAATGTTCTGAATCGATGGACACTTCCGCTTGAGAACTCTTCTCTACTAAAAACCAACAAGAGTTGTCAAAATAGACTAAACCTATCCAGTCTGTGGTTGGACCACAAGTACATGATTCAGCTAAGAGGGGGGAAGTGTGGAAAACAGTAGGAATTTTGGCTTTTCAGAATCGAAGTCTGACAGTTCAGCTGTGGTAAAGTCTGACAGTTCAGCTGTGGTTCGTGGGTGATAGATAATCCAGCGAATAGAACAAAATAGAACAATCTATGCAACATGACCATTTCGGATAATTAGAACGGCTTTGTTCTGGATGTACGAATGTGTTGCTCACAGAGCAAGAATTGCCAGTCTATAGTTTTTCGTCGTAGGTTCCACCAGGCTTCCGATGATCACTGCATGGCGATTGGAATTTGGTCATACCATGAAATATTTCATCATTGAAGGAAATGGCTCACATAGTGGAAATTCTGTGATGATATCGAAGAGGACATCCCCACAAATCAACTTTCACTGTTAAAATCCTGATAGTGTAGGTGCTCACGTTTACTTAAGTTAGTTGATAACACTGTAAAAACACAGGAACACGAATTTGAATAGATAGCACTGTCTAGAATGTTTTATCAACTTTATTATAAACTCTTCTTCTCTAATGTATTTCTGTCTCTGTTATAAATATCTCTTTTCTAATGTATTTCTATCCCTTTCTCTGGCATTTATGTGTGTGAGCCAGTGAGAGCTTGTGTGTGTGTGTGTGTGTGTGTGTGTGTGTGTGTGTGTGTGTGTGTGTGTGTGTGTGTGTGTGTGTTTTCACTACGTTTTCTAGCAGTTGTTAGTGGTGACCCCCTAAATATTTTTGTGACCCCTGAAAATCTGGAAGTGAGTTTTTTTCTTTACCAAGTCTGACCCCTATTTTTAGGAAATAATTATCACTGTGTTGTTATTGTAACAAGTATTGCTGTTTCCACTGTACTACATTTTGTGTTAACAATATCACTGTTCTGCAATACTGTTTTGTTTTTTTTTTTTTTTTTTTAAAACAGACACTGATCTGTTTGTGTTTTCAGGATTTTGGAGACACCATTCCAGGACATGGGGGTATTGTGGATCGATTCGACTGTCAGTTCCTGATGGCCAGTTTTGTGCATGTCTACAACTCCAGCTTTATCAAGCAAGTGTTGAAACATATACCACCTTCAGTTAGAATGAATGATGCATAAAAGGAAGAAAATGACAGGGATTGCAAGATGCAGCAGTTCACTGTTTTGCATTTCTCACTACTTACAAAATATCCGGATTGCAAGATGCAGCAGTTCACTGTTTTGCATTTCTCCCTTCTTAACAGACAAAATGACAGGATTGCAAGATGCAATAGTTCACTGTTTTGCATTTCTCACTACTTGCAGACTTCATACAGAACATCACAAGATTTAAGATGGGAGGTGGGTTTTTAGGTGGGAAATATAGTTTTTGTTCCTTTTTAGTGAAACTACAAGGGTGAGAAGTTTGCAGCAGCAAAGTGCATATATTGTGTTAGAGTTGAGGGTCAAAAGAGCATCTAATATTAGGTGGAGAGAATGGTGACAATTCTAATAAGGGAAGGAAGGGGGGGGGGGGGGGGGGGGGGGGGTGTCTTCTGTCAGCTCTCCAATCTCACAAGGAGCAACGTGATTATTTGCCTTGTGCTGCATGTATGGCACATTGTGAACTTGACTCATTCCAGATTTTACACTACTCTTTATATGCAAGAATGTTTTCAAATGCCCAGAGATAAGAAGCATTTCTTTTTTCCCTTTTTGGGGAGCAAACTTCCACAATGGTATCATTCAGCTTCATACTTTCCCCAGAGTGAGCTAAGGGAACGGTGTGTGTGTGTGTGTGTGTGTGTGTGGTGTGTGTGTGTGTGTGTGTGTGTGTGTGTGTGTGTGTGTGTGTGTGTGTGTGTGTGTGTGTGTGTGTGTGTGTGTGTGTGTGTGTGTGTGTGTGTGTGTGTGTGTGTGTGTGTGTGTGTGTGTGTGTGTGTGTGTGTGTGTGTGTGTGCAGGATGCCCAACATCCAGAAGCTGCTGCAGAACATCCTGATGCTGCCTGCAGAGGACCAGGTGCGACTGCTGCACCTGCTGCAGGAGAAGCTGCTGGCTGCGGGCTGCTGCTGAACACTACCACGACATGACAGCCAGGCGTCAGCCCCACAGCCACTGAAGGAGCGCGCACTCCTCCAGTCACCAAGAAATCTCAAAAAAGTGATTATGGCTTGCTTTTTTTTTTCTTTGAAAGAAAACTTTTTTTAACATATAAACGCAATTTGTACAGCGTTCTTCTTAGAGTTGTTTTTATTATTATCATTATTATTACTTTTACTGTTATTATTGTTAATGTTGTCTTGTATTTTTTTTCATTATGAATATGTTGCTCTGCTCTTTATAAAATTTTCGGTGTTTTTTTAATTACTGTTATTGGTTGTTTTGTTCTTTTTTTTTTATGTGCTTTTTGAAACAAAGTATAATGCCATTAATGAATCAGAAACATCAGTATTATGGTCAGTCTTACTAACTATTCAAGCAGAATTCTCAAATCTGTTCACCTTCTGATACTGCCAGGAAAGGCTTTGTCAGTTTGAACCACAAAGATATAAGAATGACTTGCAGTAAAATAGAGTTTGGAGCTGATGGTTTTGTTGAGCAGCTAGCTGTTGTGATGAACAGTATCTTTTGGGATGATGTCTTTGGTATACACAGTTGTGGCTCATTCATTCTCTGCCCTTCAAGATCAACTGAGACCGCAAAATTTGTTTGGTGTACTAGAATACTCGATCAAGCTGAGTGTTTCAGTTTACATCTGAAATAATTTCTCTTTGAGATGATGAAAATGATTCATATTCTTATTCACTGTTGGTATTGTTAAGTGTCATAAATTGGCAGTGGAAGCAAATCATTGGGATGGTGTAGCACGGAAAGCATGCAGTATCTTGTGCTGACAAAGGGTGCACATCCCAAGCAGCTGTCGTGTATTTGTTGTAAAGGTAACTCTGTTTTTCACGTTCACGGGCTTTTATGTGTCTGTCAATGTGGTTTTCCCGGTATTTCATTGAAATGTAGCTTGTGTTTGCATAATGTTGCAAAATGATGTGAGCAAAGAGCCTGTAACAGAATGTATTTTATTCCTTCAGATGAGGGAAGGTTACTGACAGCATTGTGATTTGAGTTCCACAGACATTTACAGTTGGTGCCCTTTTTTTTTTGTTTTGTTTTGTTTTGTTTGTTTGTTTTTTTTTATTTTTCTTTTTTTTTAATGATTTCAGAAGAATGAGGGAGGGGTTAGGAAGGATGGAGTATGGCAGGAGGAGGAGGAGGTAGACATGGTTGAGTTTGGAGGGCTACTAAACGGAATGGCTGTTCATGTCTTTGCTTTTAGATCAAAGCAGTCTGACAAAATTGTGTTTTGTGAGTAGAATGTGTGTTAGTTTTCGGTTCAAATGAGTTGATAAACTTTGTAATACCCCCTGTGTACAGCTGTGTGATCCTGGAAATTGATGGTTTCTCACTGAGATGTTATAATTGTGAGTTGTGAAAAATCAAGAGATGACTGTTAATGAGTGTTTGGAGGCCGTTACGAAAATCCTTAAGCTTCAAAGAGCTTCCACCAATGTCACATGCCATTGGTGGTCAATTAATTCAATTTCACACACACTCTCACACACACACACACACACACACACACACACACACACACACACACACACTATGATTTACAGGAGTCTTATCATATAGCAATGTTGTGCCACAATTGTATTTAAGAATTTTAGATTGCTATTGTCATTATTTGCATCGTTTTTGTTTTGAAGTGTCGCATGAACAGGTTATTTTTTTTGTAGATATTGTGTGTGTGTCCCCTTTTTCACCATTACTTGGAGCTTTGAGTGCAGCCCAGAATGTTTTCCCCCCTCCTTGCCTTGTTCTTCATGTTGGTGACAAAGGTATTTCTTTACATGCCATGAAAAAGTCCATCTCAGTAAGGCACAGTGACACAAATTTGTGGAACTGTATATGTCATGAAAAGTCCATCTTAAGACACAGTGACACAAATTTGTGGAACTGTATATGTCATGAAAAGTCCATCTTAAGACACAGTGACACAAATTGTGGAACTGTATATGTCATGAAAAGTCCATCTTAAGACACAGTCCAAATTTAGAACTGTATATGTCATAGCTACACAGCTACACAAATCAGTGAAACTATACGACAGGGGAGACCATTCAGATTGCGGCAGTTAGTTCCATTGGTGTGAAGCTTGCTGCCTGATACAGAATGTTGAAGAAACTGAAGGGCTATAGACTGGACCCCATGAGGGAGGGGGGAGGATCCCGTGGGTGAGTCCATGAGGAGGTTAATTACAGTGTGGCCAAAATGTCCCAGATATAAAGTTCTTTTTGTTCAGCTTCTTTACGTCAGACTTCAAACTCATGTAGAATTAAAGCTTTTGTTGGATGGTTTCTCTCACTTTAATCGCATTTATTTTAGTGGTATTATTTATTTGCTGGCTGTCAGCCATTGTTTTTAGATATGAGGTCATTGGCCTTATGCATATGCTGATTGGTAGAGGGATATGGCTCATCTGTTTGAACATTTTCTGCTGAGTTAGGAACAGACTTTTGTGGACACCCTCAGTCATGTCAAATGTAGAGTTACGGTGACACAGGAACCTTTTGCTGTTCAGTTAGACCCAACCTGCTCAATCATAAGGTTGAAATAGGTTGTGTAGCAAGGCCTTGACACATATATTGTCGTTTAGTAATATACATTCAGATTTTTGTTCTGGCTTGTCGCGTCACTGTGCATGTGATCTAATCTGTGAGCAGCTGATCTGTATTTGACAAGACGTTTGTTGGTGTCGGAACACAGGGCATACACGTTAGTCTTTATCAGTTATACTCTTCTTTTTTTTTTTTTTTTTTTTTTTTTTTTTTTTTTTTTTTTTGCATTGTTAGCTATTGCAAGGTATATCATTGCAATGAAGCATTTTCCTTATTCATTTTCAGAATGAAGGTTACCTTGCATGAGACATTTATCTGCAGAACACAGGTGAAACTGGCCATGTTTTAAGGTCACAGGATTGCTAAAAATGTATAGGAATAGCTGTGTTGCCAAGGTCTTGAGGATGCAAAAGGTTTCTCAAGCTGCCATTTCAGCCCCTTTTTGTTGATGATGCTGGGTTTGTTTGTTTTTTTGTCATTTGTAATTTTGTTTGTTTCTTTCTTTGTTTTGGGAGTTTGGGTGATAGAGGGTTCTGCCTTTTGTAGCACCCCCTCGTAGCAGCATCAGTCTTACCCCAGCATCTTCACGCACAGCTTCATCCAGCCTATCAGGTCACAGCCTCCTCACCAGCAGTCCGTTGAGAGGACCCCAGTCAGGTTTGTCCTGACTGCTCCCTGTCGACTACTGGTACTTTTTTTGTCGACTACTGGACAATCATGGGTGTGGCTATGCACAGTGGAGTTGGGAGTGAGCAGCATTGCATTAATGCCATTGGTAGGGAGTGAGTGAGCACCCCATCTTCTCCATCTCCTAATACTATTGGGTGACGCTGAGGCTACCTACCACAAGACATCATTCACAAAGGCTGAGTCAGTTTGCTCTGCTAGCTGCGTCTGTTCTGTTTCAACATTCAGAGAGGATACAGCTGTGATGTCATCAGCTTGTCAGTCTTTCTGTGATTTCACAGATTTCTTTTTTTTTTTTTTTGCTGAGGCAGATGTATCTCTCTATTTTTAAATTCATCACATCAAAAGATTAAACAACAACAGAAAACTTGCAAAGACATTCTATGAGGAAGGTTCTTTTGGGATGTTTGGAAATACTGCAACCTTGATTGGCTCGCATTGAAGAAAGAGGAAGGTTTTGTGGACAGAAGATTGGTAAAATGGGATGTCAGAATGCTAATCATATTTACAGAACATCTGCTCCATCGCCAGAGCCTTTCCCTAGCCCTTCTTTGCTGCTCAGATATATTGATACTGAAGATCTGACTGGTCACAGGCAGTGAAGTAGAGAGTAAAGTCAACAGCGATAGTGTCTTGCAGAAATGCACGCTTACAGTGTGATTCTAATGAGTGAACCTACAGATTTGAAGTATGGGTGCATGACTCGTAACTTGTGAAGGTGGTGTGTGTGTGTGTGTGTGTGTGTGTGTGTGTGTGTGTGTGTGTGTGTGTTGAATATGCTGTTCAACAAAACAGAAATCTCACAGTTCCTTGTTTAAATTCAGGTTGTGATAGATCTGTGACGGGAATGTCAAAGCTGTTGTTGCAGTGCTGTTGAGGGATGCTGCTGGTCAGTATCACATGTACCGATTTACTTGTAGTTCACGCTTACAAATGCTGGTTCTTGGATCTCAAGAAGAAGCAGACTGTTTTTGTTAGTATTCTTTCAGTTGTTTGAAACAGTGATATTGTTTGTTTTTCAAAGCTGCACAAGTGTATACTCCACATGTTATAAATTCAAATCTTTGGAGGGGATGGGGACATTTAGTGGTTGGATTTGTTTTTCTTTTTTTCTGAAGAGGTGGGTAGAAACAGATTTTTTGTTTGCTTAGGTACTTCGTCTTTTTGTTGTTGGATTTATATCAATCATTTGCCAAATATATCACAGGAGTGTATTTTTTGTGTTTGTTTTCTTTTGCTTTTCTCATGTGTTAACATGGATTAAAAGTATAGGTAGGCAGAGGCATTTTACCAGACCCTTCAGCTACTGAAGTAGACATCATCATTCAACTATCTCATTCTACTGTCTACAATCTGATCTGTCTTGTCTTGATGATAATTAGATAGTACCAACTCATTGCAATTTTTCAGGAATTTCCTTATATGTTTAGGAGCCATGTGTGAAATCCTTAATTCAATGGGGAAAAAAACAGAATTTTACTCTTTATTTTAAAAGAGTGTGGGGATGATTCTTTGAAAATAGTAATGAAATATTGCAGAACAAAGCCAAAAATATGTTCTGTTACCATTTGCATGCAGGACAAATACAGTGTCTAACCTCTCATTCTTAAGCTGAAATATCAAGGGGGTAAACTTACTTTTAGTTTAGAACCATGTGACAACACACACACACACACACACACACACACACACACACACACACACACACACACACACACACACATCTGCTCTCCTTTCCTCTTATTTCCTAATTCTGGAATTTTGATTCAAGTAGACTGGCAGCTTTGCATATACCATAAAGTCAAGATTTATAACATGTATTTTATGACCATTTGGATTTACATCACTGTGGAAAGGTTGAATTGACACTGATTATAAAGCAGTGTCCAGTATAAGTCTATAGCATTATTTTTCATGAATGTCAGAATCTCTGTTGTGTAGTGGCACGGTACATGGTATTGAAAATGTTAAGTGCGTTGCCCAGCAGTACAGAGGTCATGAACAGTTTTTGTTGTTTTCTGTTCACTTCCACTCTTTCTGTGATCTGAGAAAAACAGCTGTTGGCCAACATTATGTCTATAATTCAGTCATCAGGGTGATGGAAATCAAAGGTCTAGAACACCAAAGAACCAGAATGGCAAGAGATCATGGACATGACTGTTCTTAGTCTGTTAGAAATTTAGTTGTATTATCAACACACACTTGTAAAAGTATAAGGTATGTTCTTTCATGCTTTGTGCTAGTCCAAAGCATGGGTGTTTCTCATCTTTTTTTTTTTTTTTTTTTTTTTATTGTCAAATGAAGTTCTTGACTTTTATGTCATTCTAGGACTGAAAATGGCGGGGTTGCCTAGGTGTGTTTCTCATTTTTCCCATGACTTTTTTTTTTTTTTTAGTTTAGTTATATATTTTTTTTCAGTTATTTGTGTAGGTTTAGAACTATCACATGCTGTGGATGCAGTGGCAGTAATATTTAAAATAACACAATTTTGGAACTTTTTGTTTGTCTCCTAGCAGCTGACCAGGACGGCCATGCACGTGTTATTAAAACCAAGGACAGCATGTTTGTGTATACTGCGTGTTGATTGTGTGGTCTGATTCAGTTCTCTATTGATCTGTATCTGTGTGTTTGTGTGAAAGTTTGTGTGTGTATTGTGGGAATGGAAAGGTAGGTCTAGGGAGTGAGGAGTAGGAGGATTGAAGAGGGGGGGGTGAATCAACACCTAGAAACAAACTGAAGGACAAGTGTGTGCTCTAGCGTTTCCACAGGTGAAGGATGGGCTGTGTCGGTCCCAGTCATATTCTAGGTAGATGACCATCCGAGCAGTGCCCTGGGTGGAGGGAGAGGGGCAGTTAGATGGAATTGCTGTCAGTCGGATTACGTAGACAAGATCAACGCATTTCAGAAAAGAAACAAATGATGGTGCAGGGACAGTAACCAAGTGTGGAGGGTCTCCATGAGTGTGCTGTGTTAACCTGTCTCCATTGTGGTGGCGTGCACGTGCCATGAGGTGCACATGGACAGCAGGTTGGTATCCATCAAGTCTGACATGGGCTTCTCATCGATGATATAGCCAGCTGTTGTCTTGCACGTGCCTGCTGGTAGACCCTTCTTCCTTTGTTATGCACAGTTGGGAGTGAGATGGTCAGCTTGTTTTGCCCCATTCAGCACCATCTGCTTTTTTCTTCCTGCTCATAAACCTGAGACCATGCCATGGAAGAGATCATGCCATGTCTCCATTTTGTTGTCCAGTTGGTCTGCAGCCTCCATGTCTTCAGCCTCCATGTTCACGTTCACCTTGGTCATGAAGTGGTTCAACTCTTCACCAGTAAACAAGTTAAAGGACAAAACTTGTCTTTCTGTCAGTCAGTGTCACATCCACAATCACTGTCACTTGATTTCCTCCCCCAGTTTTGCTTGGATCATAAATCCTCCTGTTGGGTCCTGTGATGTGTTGAAAATTGATGGAGGAGGCTCTTTCTCTTTCTCAGGGCAGAGTCTGCAGTATGCTTGGCTCTCATCTCACCCTATCCAGCAGCTCAGTCTGTTCTGCAGACTTCTGCACCTCTCTGCTATCCAGCAGCTCAGTCTGCTCTGCAGACTTCTGCACCTCTCTGCTATAGCAGCTCAGTCTGTCTGCTCTGCAGACTTCTGCACCTCTTTGCTATCCAGCAGCTCAGTGTGTTCTGCAGACTTCTGCACCTCTCTATCTAGTCTCTAGCAGCTCAGTCTGCTGCTCTGCAGACTTCTGCACCTCTCTGTTATCCAGCAGCTCAGTCTGCTCTGCAGACTTCTGAACCTCTCTGCTATCCAGCAGCTCAGTCTGCTCTGCAGACTTCTGCACCTCTCTGCTATTCAGCTCTGTTCTGCAGACTTCTGCACCTCTCTGCTATCCAGCTCTGCTATTCAGTCAGTCGCTCTGCAGACTGCTGCCCTCTCTGCTATCCAGCAGCTCAGTCTGCTCTGCAGACTTCTGCACCTCTCTGCTATCCAGCAGCTCGGTCGGCTCTGCAGACTTCTGCACACCTCTCTGCTATCCAGCAGCTCAGTCTGCTCTGCAGACTTCTGCGCCTCTGTTCTGCTCTGACTTCTGCACCTCTCTGCTGTCCAGCAGCTCTGAAGACTCAGTCTGCTCTGCAGACTTCTGCACTCACTGCTATCCAGCAGCTCAGTCTGCTCTGCAGACTCCTGCACCTCTCTGCTATCCAGCAGCTCAGTCTGCTCTGCAGACTTCTGCACCCTCTCTGTTATCCAGCAGCTCAGTCTGCTCTGCAGCACTTCTGCACCTCTCTGCTATCCAGCAGCTCAGTGTGTTCTGCAGACTTCTGTTCTGCACCTCTCTGCTATCCAGCAGCTCAGTCCACTCTGACTTCTGCACTCTCTGCAGACTTCTGCACCTCTCTGCTATCCAGCAGCTCAGTCCGCTCTGCAGACTTCTGCACCTCTGCACCTTCTGCACCTCTGCTATCCAGCAGCTCAGTCTGCTCTGCAGACTTCTGCACCTCTCAGTTCAGCAAAGTGGTTTTTTGTTTTGAAGACTGCAATTTTTTGTGTACACAAGCTTTCAAAACAACCTAGCACCTCATTGTCAAGTTCTGCTTTTTTTGTGTGTCCCTTTCAGATCCACATTACAGAAGATTTTTTTTTTTTCACTGCACAAAAATCGCTATGTACAATTTATTTTTCATGCTTTTTGAAGAGACTGGCAACACAAGTTATTGGTCAGACCAATGAAATCAGTCAGTACTGCCTCCCCTCCCCTCTTCCCTCCTCCCTCCTCTCTTCTTTTGTTTGTTTGTTCTTTGAGGTTTTTTTTTTTTGCTTTTTGATTTGGTTTGGTTAGATTTGGTTTGGTTTGCTTCTGTGTGCACTTTGTCAGAAAAGTCCTGGTTTTAGCTGAGGTAATTGGTGACACACCATTCTGCATTTTTCAGCTGGATCAATGGAGCAAGAGTGTGTCAACACATTCCCTTCTTTGTAAAATATTCATCCATAGAGTTAATAGTTGAAAAAGAAGCAGTCCAAATGCAGTTTCTTTATGGTGCATGTTAGGCTAATAACACTGAAAAACGCTAACTTCACAGCTAGTCATAAGAAAACATGCAGGTCAGCAATGACCCTATCTAGATGTTGTTCACATAGCAAGCGCTCAAGACCTGACCAGCATTTTTGTCTAAGTTTTGGTGAGGCATCTGCAAGTTCCTTCCATAAGTTACCCTGGAGCATGTGGATACGTTTCCTTTTTTTTTTAATAACTATGATTTATCTGTTTGTTTGTTTTATTTCTTGATTAGTTTCTTGTTACTTTGCCTAGTGTGTCTGCAAACACAAACCAGCATTTTGCTTGTGACAAGCTTGATGCCACGTCTTGTCTCTGGCTGGTGGACAAGTTCTTTGAGATAGACGAAAGGAAGTGAAAGGCGAGTCACTGACTGTTTCTTTTTCTCCTGTGGCACTGTTTTACTGAAGTTAGCTGAAGTCTTGTGTCATGAGACTTCTTGGTGTAAAATCACTAAATACTGATATCTTTTTTTTTATTTTCCCACTTGCTTCAAACTTGTCCTAATGTCATTTCCAGTTGCACTCCCTGAGATACTGGCATTTGCATGTGATGTGAGATATTACTATATGATGACTTGATCTGTATGTACATAGTGATGCCCTCTTGACCAAACAAACTATGCATGCAAATGCAAGGACATGCATGCATGCATGTGTGGGAGTGCGCAGAAATGTATTGATCATGTCAGTGGGGTCATTATATGTGATTTAAACACGGTATGTTCTATGGAATAATCTGAAATGTGTTTCATGATGTAGATTATTGAAGCTGTATTTTCTAGCCAGATCTAGGACATAGAGACACGGTGATATGTTTGGACCACAGGGCATTTTGCAGTGTAGGCCACGTGCGTTGATTTTCTGGGGGGAAAAATCAGTTTCATCCATAAACAAGGTGCCTCGGGATATTAGACATCTTAATTTCACTGCACACAAAAACTGCAATGGATATTGTATGCCTGGCATTTAAGAAATGTACATGTGACTGTATGCCTGGCATTCAAGAAATGTACATGTGACTGTATGCCTGGCATTTAAGAAATGTACATGTGACTGTATGCCTGGCATTCAAGAAATGTACATGTGACTGTATGCCTGGCATTCAAGAAATGTACATGTGACTGTATGCCTGGCATTCAAGAAATGTACATGTGACTGTATGCCTGGCATTTAAGAAATGTACATGTGACTGTATGCCTGGCATTCATGAAATGTACATGCGACTGTATGCCTGGCATTCAAGAAATGTACATGTGACTGTATATGTAGCATTCAAGAAATGTACATGTGACTGTGCCTGGCATTTAAGAAATGTACATGCGACTGTATGCCTGGCATTCAAGAAATGTACATGTGACTGTATGCCTGGCATTTAAGAAATGTACATGTGACTGTATGTCTAGCATTCAAGAAATGTACATGTAACTGTGACTGGCATTCAAGAAATGTACATGCGACTGTATGCCTGGCATTCAAGAAATGTACATGTGACTGTGCCTGGCATTCAAGAAATGTACATGTGACTGTTTGTCTGGCATTCAAGAAATGTACATGTGACTGTGCCTGGCATTCAAGAAATGTACATGTGACTGTGCCTGGCATTCAAGAAATGTACATGTGACTGTATGTGTAGCATTCAAGAAATGTACATGTGACTGTATGTGTAGCATTCAAGAAATGTACATGTGACTGTTTGTCTGGCATTCAAGAAATGTACATGTGACTGTATGCCTGGTATTCAAGAAATGTACATGTGACTGTTTGTCTGGCATTCAAGAAATGTACATGTGACTGTATGCCTGGTATTCAAGAAATGTACATGTGACTGTATGTGTAGCATTCAAGAAATGTACATGTGACTGTATGTGTAGCATTCAAGAAATGTACATGTGACTGTTTGTCTGGCATTCAAGAAATGTACATGTGACTGTATGCCTGGTATTCAAGAAATGTACATGTGACTGTTTGTCTGGCATTCAAGAAATGTACATGTGACTGTTTGTCTGGCATTCAAGAAATGTACATGTGACTGTATGCCTGGCATTCAAGAAATGTACATGTGACTGTATGTCTGGCATTCAAGAAATGTACATGTGACTGTATGTCTGGCATTCAAGAAATGTACATGTGACTGACTGTCTGGCATTCAAGAAATGTACATGTGACTGTATGCCTGGTATTCAAGAAATGTACATGTGACTGTATGCCTGGTATTCAAGAAATGTACATGTGACTGTATGTCTGGCATTCAAGAAATGTACATGTGACTGTATGCTGGCATTCAAGAAATATACAAGTAACTGTGCTTGTCCACATAGTACTGAAGCATACTGTGGTGTAAGTGCTGAATTGATGATGTAGTCACCGGACAATCACTATTCTCTACTGTGTAGACATGGACCCAGGACATGATGTGCAGGTCATGTAAACAAGCTGGCCAGCACAGTTTGGTACCAGACCTGCACAGGGCACTTCAGAATACAACATACTGTGGTCAGAATTGGAGAACAAGGTATTGCCATGTGGTCCCGAGTTACAAAAATCTATGTACAAGGCTGCATTGAGGTATATAAATTAGACTTGTGTCATATGAATGGTTGTCATCTTTAAGTTGGATGTGGAACAAATGAAACAGCAAAGCCGTGTGTTAACTTTAAGTGATAGTGTGTGTTTGTGTGTGTGTGTGTGTGTGTGTGTGTGTGTGTGTGAATTTCTGACAGGGCGGAGATGAATTTGTGTAATAAAGGAAGTCAAATTCCTCTTTTGCCACCTGCTGTGACTGCAGCTTGATGTGAACAGCTTCCATTGTCTGTGCAGGTCCTCACCCCACCATGTTACTTTGTCATGAATGTTAGATAGGAGGCTGCTCATCATAATCTGTCACATTGAAACCTGTACTGTGGTGACTCCTGTCTGTGGAAGGTAACACAGGGGTAATATGTGATGTTAGGAAGACACAGCACTGTGTATCTGCTGGTGTTCAGACGGCTGTGCTGCCTGCCATTTGGTTCCTTGGTGACAGTGTATTACAAAAACAAAAAAAGGACATGAAACATTGTAGGTCATTGTTTGATCATGGCTTTACTGATGCACAAGTCTAGTCAGTTGTCTGTGATCGTGTGATGTGACTGGCGTGGTGAACAGCAGCAGTGAGGAAACTGTCGGATCGTTGGCAGGAACTATGGTCACAGTCTGTGCTAATGGCCGCTAGAAACTGTGGCTCTTTTCTGTGCAAGTGGCCATTACAGAAGAACTGTGGTTATACTCAGTGCAAATGGCCATCAAGAGAGGAACTGTGGTTATACTCTGTATAAATGGCCTTTAGAGAGGAACTGTGGGTATACTCTGTGTAAATGGCCCTTAGAGAGGAACTGTGGGTATACTCTGTGTAAATGGCCATTACAGAGAAACTGTGGCTGTATTCTGTGCAAGTGGCCATTACAGAGGAACTGTGGTTATACTCTGTGTAAATGGCCGTTAGAGAGGAACTGTGGGTATACTCTGTTTAAATGGCCATTAGAGAGGAACTGTGGCTATATTGTGTGCAAATGGTCTTGAAAAACCATTTGCAAATGGCCATTACTGTGTAACACTGGATTTGTGTAATACAAAGATTGCAGCAATTTTGAGAATAGATTTGGAATAAATATGTCATGTTATTGAGTGGCGACAACTATTTGAGGGTACTGAGGTTTTGTCTTACTTGTGTTTCTTTTTCATAGCATTGGTAGAACTGTACATCCAAATATGAGTTCTTTTGTTATTGTGTAGTGGTAATGGTTGCTTGCTGTTTATGGAAGAGAAAAATGTGTTGTATGTTTGTTGTAAAACTTGGTGATAAGCTTGTCTTATTTATGGATCAGGTAGCTGACAGTACATGCGCTCCTGGCTTCTTTTTCTTTTTTTTTTTTTTTTTTTTTTTTTTTTTTTCTTTCTATTGTATCTTTTGGGAAGCAACCTCGTCATGCATTCTGTCTCCTGCCCCACATGGAGGCTGCTTGCTCGGCCCATCTACATATTGTCTCATCTTTCACCAGTCACTTTTTTTTTCTGTCTTTATTTCTCTTCAATTTTAGTCTTTCTGCAAACATGCACATCTACATTTTGCACTCATGTTGACATACTGATGTGTGTTCATGCCCACTTGACATGCATTTACAGATGGCATTAGTGCACTTGTATCCTTTAGGAGTATTTCCATTCTAGTCTTTCCAGTTGGCAGACTGCGTTGCACTTCCTTCCATTCTGCTTCTTCTGTGTCCTTCTGCCTTTCCCAGGCACTGTGTGCAGAAATAGGGTTGTTCTATGGCAATATTTACATTTGTTTGATGAAGTCCTGCTGTTGCTGTTGTTGAAGGTTTTTGTAAAGAATCTGTGTGCACCACACACACACACACATACACACACACACACACATGCATGCACAAATGTATGCGCGCATGCACACAAACACACACTCTCAAAGCACACACATTCAAGCGTGCATGTGTGCGTGCATGCACATAGTCATACACACACACACACACACACACACACACACACACACACACACATACACACACACACACACACACACACACACACACACACACACACTCACTCACATACACAGCACAAGCATGCACATACGAATGCACATATGCACACACACAGGCACACATACACAAACTCATGCACACACACACATGTGTTTACACATGCACAAAAAGGTACATACACATGCACATATGCACATCTGTACACACATACACATGTGCACCCCACCCCACCCCACACCTGTACGCGCATGCATGTACACACTCACACACACACACACACACACACACACACACACACACACACGTATGTATAAATTCTTGTTGGTGATACACTTTGTGATATAAAGTTAATGCTGAGCTTGTTTACATGCACATATACATAATCATCATTGTTCTCACTCTCTCTCTCTCTCTCCTCTCTCTCTCTCTCTGTCTCTGTCTCTCTCTCTCTCTCTCTCTCTCTCTCTCTCCCTCCACTTCCCCCTCATACATGTTTGATGTACATAGTGGTGGTTTGTGCTTGATGACGAAATGTTTTCAAAGATTTGTGTTTCATTCAGTAATATGTTTAGCCAATAGATGTGTTTGATCCTAATTTAATGTTTGGTGTTTATGTTTTGTATTTGTGGCTAGATGTGTCTAATTTCATAGGTTTATCTTATTGACTTCTATATTTTTCAAGGGACATGGTTTGATTTTACAGTTTTATTCGCGTCGTTGGAAAAAAATATCACTGACGGGTGTAGTGATGAAACTATCCCATTTACATACTTTATTTGTTATTTCTCGTACAGGTTCACCCCTGTTTCCCTCAGAATCTGCAGAACCCTTATTTCATTAACGATGGTGAGGATGCCTGGGGCGCATCCTGTTTGAACTGTGTCACCACCTTCTGGACATTCTGTGCTAGTGATGTCCTCTGTCCTGTCACTCTCTTCAGATCTGCCTGGTGTGCTGTCATCCACTCTTCACCTTCTGGAGAGTCTGGACCCATTTTTCTCTGGTGTAATTAGTAACATACCATTTCTTTTCTCTTTTTCCCCCGCAGAAATCTGGTGACTAGATAGGAAAAGTTTGGACACTAGCTGTCCATGCAGTAGTAGTCTATTTCTGTGTTTGTTTAGTGCGCTGTCACTGTTTACTTTTTTTTTTTTTTTTTTTTGATCTTCAGGAGATAGATGAAGAGGAATGCCTGGCTCATTCAGCGTGGCCTGGTTTATCAGTCGTGAGGATGTCAGTACTGTTGGTATGTGAAGTTTGATGTACACAGTATGGAAACAGATGTTGACTCTTGTTCTTGGCAGTGACAGCCCCGAAAAGCCCCTGTGGTGTTTGCTAGGTTGTAATAACTACTGTAAGGATTCTCACTAGCCTGTTCTGATCCAACATATGCAGGACACCACCTACAAAGCCCCCTACTTACAACAATAATTGCTTAGCCGCAGAGCCGGCATGATTGAGCTCTCCCTCCGGAGGTCGCCACCACGTCCATCCAACAACAGCCCCCATGGACTCGCCAGTACCAGTAACCCCCAACAGAACCAAACCAAGGCCACAGACGTGGAGAGGACATCGAAAAATAAGGTCACCACCATGAGAGCAGGGCATGAAGGGCCACAGAATCTGAGACCTCTCTCTTTTTTTTGCTGATCAATGAGAATGAGGATGATGAAGATGATGCTATGGATTTCCATTCTGGTCTGAGACTGCATGACAGGTCTGTAATCTATGCTTCCTTTCATAGTATACCCCGGCATCAACCAGGCCCGAGAGATACAGACACCTGCAGTGTTGGTCAGGAAATTTTAGCAACTCTCAGAGACGCATCCATTAAGTGGATGAAACTCTACTGTGTTGTCCCAGTCTTCCCAACTGAGCCCGCAGCAAAATTAACTCTGGGTAGGAGCCGGTCGGGGCAGAAAAATCCCACATGACTCAGATGGGAATCAAACCTACGCTGTCCCAGCAGGAGTGCGCCACGCCAACCACTTTGCCTCATTGGCTGGTGGTTTTCTTTCTTTTTTTCTTTCTTTGTAAAGTGTAGCAGTGCAACAATGTCGATGAAATCATTGTCACCTCTGCATTAGTGATGAAGATGATGTTTCTCCCCAAGTCTAACACAACTTCCTCCCCAGCTATCATCCCCACTGCAGATTCTTACCATCCAGCAGAAGTCCTTTAGGGATGCCGGGTCTCTTTCAGCACAAACAAGCTCCCCTGCTTTCTGGAAGTTCTGCGCTAGTAAAGTCCTCCTCTTTTTCTGTCAGTCTCTGTGACTGTGCCTTTTTTTTTTCCTTATGTAAATTCCACTTTTCTGTCGGTCAATTTGACTCTGCCTTGTTCTCCCTTTTTTTTCTCTTTTTTCGTTGTTGTCAGCTCTTGTTTATGTGTTCATGGGCTGTGCCTGTCTTTTACCCCTATTTCTGGTCACATTTTGACATGCCAGCTATTAAGTGATAATCTGGCGACTTGTAGTGAAAATCATACACATTGGTCAGGGTGCATGCTAGCTGTCTGTGTTGCAGCCTCTTGTTTGTCCATGCAGTGTTTTAGGTATTGATATTTTTCATTGTTTTTTTTCTTTTTGTCTTTCATCTGGGTCATAACAATCTGTCGGAGTGGCTGGTGCTTCCAGCGTGGCCTAGTTCTATTCTGCAGAAAGGATGTCAGGAGTTTACCTACCATGTCATTAATGGTTTGTGTTGCTTGACCCTACAGAAGAGGTTTTAGGTCATTTCTTTTTTTTTTGGATGTGAGCCCTCCCCCTCCTCAACCACTTCCTCTCCCTCTTTCCCACCTACCCCCTATGAGTTTGACAGCCACATGTGGCTGGCTGCACCTCGATGATGAAAAACTATATACAGATTCTTACAGACTATTATATCCATCATGGAGTCCTACCAGCGAGCTCAAAATAACTAACTGTGGATGAATTCTGAGATAATGCGTAACAGCAGAGCACTACACAGCCGTAACTTCTGAGTGTACACGCAACAGTAAAATTGGATGTTAGAAACTCATTTTTATCAATGATTTTGCCAATCCATACCATGTTCCGTGGGCTGCTTTCCTTTCACCAGTCTTCCAGTCATCGTTTGAATTGCATTTGGCAGTTTACTTGAATTCTAGCATTGAAAAAGTCAAAGGTGCAGATAGGCCTCAGACCCGATGAGACGGGCTTCTCTCGCAAGTTTGGTAGCTTATGTAATAGATGATGTCTGTTGCTGTTTAACAGCTTCTATTTGTCTGTGTATGTAATTGCATGTGCATGTGCTCATCATCAAAAGGGTGCATTTTATCTTTGTTCACAAAGTGTGTCACTTCACAACATGGCTGCCACTTGGTTGCCATAGCAATATAAAGTTTATTTACACCAAATAGCAATCTGCCATCATTATGCCAAGTTATGAAATGAAAATTACAAAATGGAATTAAAAGCATGAGTGAGACTTTATCTGGTAAGGTGAAGGTCATGCTGGATTCCATAGAGGTTGGTTTACTGATATGGAGGGAGGTATGCCCACCCTCCCAACCCAGTTAGGTGTTATTATATCAAATCAAAATAGGCTGGAATGTCAGTCAATAAAGAAAACCATAATATAATTTTTGTCCCACTAACTTTTCTAACCATAATTTTCTTTGACAACCTCCGGCCAGGAGTGCTGCAGGCCAGGGGCAGATGTGTCCTGAGTGGGTTAAACCACTACAAACACAGACTGTCAGGCTGCTCTCTGGGCGCTGTAAACGCCATATTACTACATTTCAGGACACCCTTCTTTGACCTGTTTAAGTTTTTTCAGAAAACCTTAAGCTGACCTGACTTTTTACTTGCACAGTGTCATGGAAACAGCTTGCGTCTTTTTTGACATATGTTTCAGAAGTCAAGGTTATTATTTCTTGTATGGATGTTTGGACTCGTACATGGTTTTCTGTCAATCATTCACTTTGTCGCTGTCATTTACAGCCTGCAGAGAGCCACGGATTGTTTGTTTCTCTCTTTCAAAGGAAACAGTGAAATCAGCTCTGCCTGATTTGCTGTCTGTGTGATATATCACATAGCAAGGACTTAACGTGTGTCTGGTAGAATTCCTTCATGAACTTTCACCTCAGAGATGTCTGCACGATCAGAGCTGACAGTTCCAAGGAGGTTCTCTTTCATCAGGGAAAACTCCGCCATATCTATCCCTGCTTCTCACCCCCCATGAGCTGTTACCTTAAATCATGCAAGAATTGAACAAGGCACAGTAGATGACGCCAAAATGGAGAGTCTGGAGAGTGAACTCCATATTAAGCTAAATGTACTTACCATGCCAAAACTCATTTCCGCCCTTCCTACCCTCTAGTATTGCTATGGTCTGCGTGGGTGCTTTGTTTTGGCTTTACAATGAGGAAGGGAAGTGATGATGTGTTGTCCGAGAGAGACGGAAGATGGTGAATGGGTGTCTTATTTCTGCGTTAGCCATGAAATTTTGGCCAACAACTGCCAGTTTGCTTTGGCCGTTAGCTTCATGATTATTTCCATGTCAGTGTGTAACTGGGTTGTGCATGCTTTAAGTTATTCAGCAATGCTTGAATCTGTAAATGAATAAACAGTAATAAACTAGGGTAACTTAAATGAATATTTAAATATTGCTCTGCCTCAGCATTTTTTTAGAATTAAGATTTGAATTGTTAACAAGACTGCATATTCTAAGTTCAAGCTTAGCTAAAGGTAGGTAAATATCTTCTTTTTTATCATTTGACAGATGGGGGTGGGAGATGTTACTGGTTTGATCATGTGATGGTGGATCTTAGTGTGGTACCATGTATGAATCTATTATGAATGTTATTTGTCTCTACCTTTCCTCCACACAATTTCAATATGAATGATTGTATTACACAGTGATCTGTTTTTAAAATGTGTGTTTTTGATATTCAGAAATTACCTGTGTAATCTTTTAGCTTCCTGGAAAACAAGACAAGGATTTATTTACATTTTGATCAGAATGACTTTGACTTAAGACAGATTGCAAAACTGTTGTCAGTGTATAAACAGATTTGACTTTAGGACAGATTGCAAAACTGTTGTCAGTGTATAAACAGATTTGACTTTAGGACAGATTGCAAAACTGTTGTCAGTGTATAAACAGATTTGACTTTAGGACAGATTGCAAAACTGTTGTCAGTGTATTAACAGAACTGTGAGCAAACAGATCAAATTAATGATGAATATGTGTTCAGCAGCTTTATTCAGTCATTTTAATTTTTAGTCAAAATGAACTTAAAATGAAGAGAAAGATTACTGTGTTGTAGAGGTATATGTTCTTTTAACTGGCAGCAATGCCTTGAAAGCACTTTTGACGGGTCAGTCAGTTATTGGACTTCATTTGTTGGAATGGGCATACTGGTGTGTGGATCATGTTGCCAGTTTAATCTTCTGAAATGAAATGTGATCTGAAAACAGTGTAGACTATTTTTGAAGATATCGCCTCATTTTGGATTTTAAATAGAATTTGAATACATAAAAATGACATTTAAACAAAAGACAATCAGACTTTTCCCCCCTAAATATCCTGCAAAAATGCATGTGTTTGGGTAAAAAAATGTCATCACATAGTAGATATCACTTTGCCAGTCAGTATCTGCATACAACTAAAGGTAGGAATGTGTTGCCATATTGTAGTGCCATTGTTGTTAGGGACCATGGTAATCCACAGTGGTGCGCTCTGTGCACAAATCATTAATTTTCAATGCATGAGGTGAAAAGGCATGGCAGGTGCTGTTCACAGTGTGAAGGCATAGTAATGTGCTTTTTTCTTTCTTTCTTACTTACTTGCTGTTTTGTTTGTTTGTTTTTGTTTTGTTTTGTTGGTGGTGGTGATGGTGTTTTTTTTTTATGTTTATATTATTTTTGAAAAGCTATTGTCATTTTCAACCCACAAGGCAGGATACTGGGAAAGATGCTCTCCCTTGATTTCTTCATTTACCTGAGGGGAAAAAAATGAAGAGTCAGCATATCAGTCCGCACACACACACACACACACACACACACAACACACACACACACACACACACACACACACAGAACATTTTCTTGTGCTGTGACAGCTGTAGACAGCACACATTTGATAATCTTGACAAGACAGTGTGGGCAGACAGTTTCAGGACGTTTAGATGATCACCTGTCCCTAGTGCTGGCATTGGGCAGAGCTCGGTCATCAGGGTTTCTGACATGAAATGTTAAGAAAATGATTTAATCACCTTTTCAGCTGGGCTTCATAAAGTTCCTTTGAACCCTTCAGAGTGATAATTGTAGGTTTGAGGATGAAATGTACAGAAACATTTGGAAGTAAAAATCTTTGCAGATTATAGTCTGTTCTGGACAGAAAAAAAAAAGGTGATCAAAGTCATACTTTAGCAAGCAGCATGCGTGTGTCACAGTGGTCTGTGTTGCAGAAACTTTTGAGCTGAAAATGATAGAATGTGTTATTCAGTTTGTAAAAGTCATACTACGTTATTTGTTTTTGTTGGCTTCGTTGAAGAAAAATAAGAATCATTACCTGTTGCTTTATGAACCATGTGATTTATCCCTTCAAAATATCAGTGGTAGTATGCAAATATGGTTAGATATCTTTAAATTCATGTTCATATTGTTGCATAGTTGAAGCGCATTACAAGATATATTTTAGCTTTTGTTGTTGTTGTTGTATACATTGTTACAAAGTTGAAACAAATCGCAGGATTACTTGCATTCAAATCAGACATCACACTGTTTTGAAAAAGAATATATGAGTGCTTAATGTTTCAGACAAAGAAACATTGTGCTAAGTTGCAGCACATTTTTAAGATGCATGCACTATAGCTTAGGGAATGAGCATTTGACCAGAGTTTAAGTCCACACAGTGTTTAGAGTCATAAGTGCCCAGTACAGACCTGTCAAGGCATCGGCTTTGTTGGCAGTTTGTTTTATGGAATCAGTTACTGCCTGCCTTTTGTTGTTGTTGTTGATTTTGTTATTGTTCTTTTCATGGCTGCTTGTCCCTCACCCACTCCTCCTTCCCTCTCCCCTTCCATCCTCATGACCCCCCACCCCCACCCCCCACCCCCCTTCCCACCCCTGCCTTTGCTCCTTTTGAAACTGCCAATTTCTGAAACAGGTATTTGAAAGAACGGTGATTCCAGTCAGATTCTACAGTTCAGTTCAGAATGCATATGTTTGCCATATGGTGTATAACAGCATTTATCAGAATGCATATGTTTGCCATATGGTGTATAACAGCATTTATAAGACCCTGTCCATGAATGCCAGTGTAAGTTGTATATTTGCTGAAGGGTTTGTTCGTACTAAGAGTATATCTTAATGTTATGCTTGGGAATCCTGATTCATATTTGATATACTCGGCGGACTTGTCGCCTGAAATGAACAGTCAGGTTCCAGATCTGCCAAACATTGTAGTTTAAGTGGCTTTTCATTTTCACTCAGTTGACATTTTAAGTCTAGTCTTAGCTGATCTTATGCAAGTAGTACATCTCCCACCTGTTTTTCTCATGTTGTAAATGAGCTTTAATGTATGACTTTTTTGTTGGGTTTTGTTGCTGTTGTTGTTTTTTTCAATCTGATACTCCTGGAAATGTAAGTTCCTTGTGAGGAAGTGGCCACCATTGTGTTTGGGTATGATGTATGGGGGGAAGCTGGGGCTCTTTCAGTGCAAGTTGTATCCAAGCTTTCTGGAAGTTGTGTGCCTGTAATTCCCTTTTCTGTTGCTCTGTTTTCAACTTACCCTGTTATGTTTTGTATCTTTCTGTACTGTCATCAACTCTTCTGTCTCTGGGCCCCTTTGCCTGTCTTTGGTCCAGAAACTCTGTACACCTTTTTTGTTTTGTTTTGTTTTTTTGTTTTTTTTTTTATCTTGTTGCAGCTTATAGCATGTTAGCTTCACTTTTGGTAATCAGCGACTATTTACTGAAAATGTAAACTCTTGTTTTAGTGGACACCAGTCCATTTTGCAATGTAGATTTGTCCATTTGGCTTAAAAAGATTGTTTTGTTGCATTAAACTGTGTTTATTGTTAAAAATAAAGAAAAAAGATTTTTAAAAAAAAGAAAAAAAAAAAAATCAGATGTGAGGGAGAAAATAAATGGAACTGAGTTGCTGGCTTCTTCAGCATGGACACGTTAATCCACTTTTAGAATGTCAATAATCTCACTGACATGTTACATATTTGATTTACATATTATTCGTTTGATCTGCATATTATTTACATTAATTTTTGGAAATTCCATGACCATTTTTTTTTTTTTTTCTGTTGGCAGTTTTTTGTCACGGCAGAATTTTGGTACTGGTATGACAACTAAGTAGTGAAATGTGTGCCCTTTGTCCAAAGTGGACACTAGCTGTCCATCTGCATTGTCTACATACCTGTGTGGCTTTTCATGTAATTTTTGTGGTATCAAAATGCTTTTCTTTGAGTTTTTAAAATGTTCATCTTTTTATGTATTTTTATTTATCTATTTATTTATCTTATTTGTGTATTTATTCATTTTTTTTAACCATAGGAGAGAGAATTCAAATGAGAGTGCCTGGTACTCTCTGCACATCATAGTGTTCTGTACTATAAGATGTCAATAATTTATACCATGCCGTTAACTGCTTTTATGGTTTGTTTCTTTTTTCAGGATATAAACTTTTTTGATAATCTGACCAGTTTAGAATGTGAGATTTTTTTTTCTTGTATGAGTTTCACAGTCCTGAAAAGACTCAATAATTTGGACTTCCGGATAGGTCTGTTGTGTTTGTTCTTTTTTAAGGGCAGGAATTTTTCTTTCTTAAGGTGCTGTCATCTTTGAAAGGGTGATGTGTGGATGTCAGGGCTGTGACAACACAAACTAAAACTGAAAAGTACACACACTTGTGATTGGAGGCAGCACATTTGAAGTAACCATTGCATTTTCTTCAATTGAAAATATGTAAGAGAGGATTGGCAACTATGAGTACCCAGTTTTTTATGAAAACCAGTGTATAATGATGCAGCAGTACAGTAGATGACACAGAGAATGTTTGTATTAAAAAGAAAACAGAGAATGCTGCAAACTTTAAGTTGTTCCTGGTTTTAAAGCCTGATTATGCTATTTCTAAAACCAGGGATATGTGTTAGCATGGCCTTACAGTGTCGAAAGAAAATACATGGGCACAAAAATTCAAGCAAGAAAAGAAGGCTGCCTATATGGTTTTTTTTTAAGTGCATGTTCATGTGCATGCATGCATATGCACATGTGCATGCGCACACAAAAACACATATGTTTCCACATGCACACACACACACACACACACACACACACACACACACACACACACACACTCACGCGCGCTGTGTGCACGATTGCACACTCACAGAGATACACTCAGCCATTCAGATATACTCTCTCACACATACACACACACACACACACACACACACACACAATATTGGTTAGTCATGTTCATGAAGAAGATTGTAATTATTGCCTTTAACACATAACATAAGAATCAAAGAAGAATATCTCTATTTGCATGTGGTGACTCCCTATATATCTCCTCATCTGTTTACATGTGCTTTTTCCTTCCCCAAGAAAATAGCTGAGTTTCGTAATGTTGTTGTTTTTTTGTGTGCCAAACCTCTGATACATTAACTTATTCAGTGCGATCAGTAAATATATGTATGTGTATAGGGAACAATTGGCACTCCGTAATTTATTTGTCTGAAACATAATAAAAGTATCTGAAACAAACAAATTTTTCTTTTTGTTACTTCTTGTGTGGGTTGCAGTTTTCTTTTGGTTTTGAAAAATTCTCTCCCTCCCTCCCTCCCTCTCTCTCTCTCTCTCTCTCTCTCTCCATCTTTACAGTCGTATCTTCCTAAGTACATTCAGTGAGTGCTCATGCAAACATGCGTTTCTGAAATGGTTAGTAGTACAAGTAACTGTGTACATTCACACACACACACACACACACACACACACACACTTGGTGACAAAGACACACACACAAAAATGCTTGTGCTGATGTCCTCTCAGTCAAATGTTATCCAAATGATGTAAGCACACACACACACACACACACTAGAAGAGACAGGCATGCCAACGCACATTTTTGTCAACTGCATGGTAGACGGAGTGAAGACCCCCAAAAAGTAATAGCCAAGTTAGGTCAAAGACATAAATATCGATGTCTGGTTTGAGGACAATGAACGTTTCTTGAACCCAGAGGATTATATATCAAGACAGTGCAGCTGCAATGATGTTTTCCTTAGTTGTGAGTAGGTCTGAGGCAGAGATCAAAATTGTTGCCTGTTTGGACTCACAGATCAGACTACCAATCATAAATATGTATAGTTTCAGAAAATACTGAGTGATTTTGGTTTTATTAGGGAGGTTTGAATGTACAGGGGCTGGTCCATATTTACGCCATGTGACAGCTGCTAAACAGCAGGGCCACAATGTACTTAAGGCATAGTTAAATAGACAAACGACTGAATATCATTAGTGTTATTATTAAGAATACCTATGGTGAGAGACCAAGTCTTAACCAGCATTTTACAATCCATTCTCCTGTTTACAAAATGGGCTGCTGCCTATCTGGTTAGAGCTGACTAAAGAGCTGCCCGCTGGCACTACATTCAGTTGTTTCCTAGTATCATTCAGTTAACATCAGTCACTCCATTTTTTTCATTTGTTCTTTTGATTTTTCTCACAGGGTGCATGCATGCTATGTGTGGTATGCCATCCTTACCAATGGCCAAAGTGAAAATCGGTGATGGGGGCCAGAACAGCTCAGTTGGTAGAGCACCGGACTTGTGATCCTGGGATTGCGGGTTCGAATTTCGGTACAGGGGGATTTTTCCCTCAGAGTTAACATTGGTTCTGGCTCCATTCCCCATGCAGTCCTTCGAATGAGACTATAAACCGAGGTTCCGGGTGTGAACGCACGCACAAGATCTTGCACACACGTAAAATCCCTTCACCAACTTTCGGAAGAGAAGGCCAGTTTGGCCATTGGTATGGATGACACGTTACATATAGCATGCACCTTCCCTGAAGATGGAGTATGGCTGCCTTAATGTGCCTAAATGCACAGAACTTCAGTTTATAATCTTATTCAAATATCTTTTAGGGAAATGCAGTCAGAACCAATGTCAACTTAGAGGAAAAAAAAATCCCCTGCATCAAAATGGCTTGGTGAAGATTCAAACCCACCACCCCAGGATCACTAAGATTATTACTTTGGTGCTCTACCATATGAGCCATTCCAGTCCCAAATAATAGATGATTGATAAAACAGTTTGGAAGAAAGGACTCACAGATGAAACTCAGTGGATCCCTGATTAATCCAATAATTCAGTGCTGGTGAGGCCTTGAATGCCTAGCTAACATGGTCTGCACCTCTTCTACACATTGTGTGTGCTTGTGTATGGGAATGCTGGTATGTGTACACACATTTTGCTCACGGTAAGATGATAGGATATAAGTAACAGTGATAAGGAATTCTAGAGCTCTGTTGCATTATAGTATAATTTTCTTGTATTGTGCAATGTATTCGTCACCGTGGTTTTACTCTCGCGAGTAAATTATTTCCAAGTTTGAGTGCTTTGATCTTGCACAATTCATCCACCTTTTCTTTTTCTTTCTTTCTTTCTTTTTTTTTCTTTCTTTTCTTTCTTTTTTTTTTTCTGGATTTTTTTTTGGCATGAGTTTTTGTTTACTTATTACAATTATTTTCTTCCTCATCTCAATATCTGGCGTGTGTGTGTTTTTCATCCACCACCGCCCCTATCTTTCTCTGTGACTCTTACTTGTAGTAGCACTTTGTGTTTTACATGTAAATCTTCATTTTCAGTTTGCTCAAGATGGCACCGCTTTCAGAAATGTCCGCAATGCTACAACACACTTTTGAAGCTATGAGCCCAAAGTATGCAAGGGCTGTAAATTAATCGTTAAATAAGTAAAGAGAATAGTAAGAATGATGATAATTAAGAATTCAATAAATGAGAAAAGAGAGGGGGGATGGAGTTTGGAGTTGTCTCAAGGGCAAGACATAGCAGCGCTTGCTATAAGCATGCCAAAAAACATGTTATTATGGCTTTGAATGTTTCTAAAATAATCAGCGCCACCATGACAATTGTACGAGTGTTACGCATTTAAAGCGTGTATGTGCGCGTGCATGTGTGCCGACGATTTGTTTGAAACATATTCATTACACTTATGTGGGGGAGGGGAGGGCAGGAGGTGTGTGTGTGTGTGTGTGTGTGTGTGTTGAGGTATTTTAACAGAATGTCAATTCGGAAGGTGTAGGTTACAGATTAATTAACTGGTGAAGGTGAAGGAGGGAAGGGGCTTGGGGGGGGGGGGGGGGGGGGGGGGGGCATTCGAATTGGGATTATTCAATTGTGATCACCCCATTATACAAGATGTAAAGGCTTTAAAGACGAAGATGTTGACAAATAAAGGGACATCCAGAGTTCTTTTCTTCTTGCCATACAACTTAGGGCAGCCGCTCAAAATGTTACTAATCACACACACACACACACACACACACACACACACATACACGCACACTCACACACATGCGCGCGCGCATACACACACACACACACACACACACACGCACACACACGCACGCACGCGCCTGCGCGCGCAATATTACATTAGTTTGTTCTCCTTGATCGTGTGTGTTTTAAAGATTATTTCAAAGAAAGTAAAATTGATTATTTGTGGTGATGGACTTAAATTTTGACAATCATTACTTTGTGAACGCTTGGATTTGGTTCAATTCGAACGATAGACACGGGAAATTTGACGGCAATGCAAATTTAAGGAGGTCATGAAAGTAGGTCAAACTGATCATCCAATCAAAAATCACCACAACAATCTTCCT
The DNA here is from genome assembly GCA_016801955.1 of Conus betulinus. Classification (NCBI taxonomy): domain Eukaryota; kingdom Metazoa; phylum Mollusca; class Gastropoda; order Neogastropoda; family Conidae; genus Conus; species Conus betulinus. The sequence continues at coordinate 824,082 of JADBJO010000254.1, read as the reverse complement.
TGGTGCACATGTCAACTTCCTTTCCTCTCACAACGCGGATTGCGACCTATGGAACCTCGAGCAATTGCATAGCTTTAAAGATGAGATCGATTTTCGTGCACCTCGCTTTTTGTTTTCTTTTTTCATCGCCTGACAGTTGCCAAGGACTCCAAAGGGGAGGAAGAAGCAGACGAAGCTCCTACAGGCATTCGAGATCCCAGTCGTTGTGAAGGTTCGTGCCAGTCGACAGTGGGCAAGCAGAATTTAATTCCTGATTTGTAATTCACATAATTTTTTACCCATGGATTTCGAAGGCGATTGTAAAATATGAATGCCTATTGTATATTTAAAAAAAAAAAAAAAAAACGACGGGTAATACAAGCAAAAAGCTTCAGTGTTGTCAGATGATTGACAGAATGTCACAATGTTATACAGAAAGACTGATGATATTCTTTAGTGAAGCAAGCGGAAAAGTTCCGATTTCCAGGTTTCGTTTTCAAGTCAAATATTGGGGAACCCCCTACCACTAGTACTTCCTCTCTTTAACTCGGTCAGATCATGTGCAATGCACAGGTTTTAGACTCTAACGTGTGTTCGTCCTCTTTATTTTGAATTTGATTTTGTAGTACTTTTTCTTTCTTTCTTTCTTTCTTTCATTTTCATTATTTTTCTTTCTTTTCTTCTCTTTTCCATCCTTCTCTCTCTCTCTCTCTCTCTCTCTCTCTCTCTCTCTCTCTGTGTCTGTTTGTTGTTTTGTCCTAATAGTGTATAACAAGCTCTTTCCTCCACAGAACTGCCGTCTGGGAACAAAGTGTTTCTGAGACCAAAAAAAAAAAAAAAAAAATTATGTGCTGCTTTTACACTACATACCAAACACAGTTTTTGTGTGGGGTGAGGTAGCTCACTAAAAAGTTGTTGAGGTGTGGAGGGGTAGTGTGAAAGAATGGTGGGGCTCTGGCAAAACTTGTTCTTATTTCACAAAATGTATGGGAAGGTATACAGGCAGAAGGAGTGAGAAGAGTAGAGGGGGCACAGCTCTTAATTTACACATTGTCCATGAATTATGCAATTCTGTGAATAGTTTCCCCATCTTCCCCCTTTGTTGCTGAAAACATAATCACCGTTTTGTACTTGTATCATTCAACATGTGCAGCAGGAGGCTTGGCAGGAATGAAAATAGATCGATAGTCTGGAATAGAGAACAGACTGAGATACCACTGTTACCACTGTCAGCAAGTGCATTACTCTGACATAAGAAACATGTGGGGAGTGCTGTACCTGTGGGATTGAAAACTTTTGTGCTGAAAGAGGTATACACATGTGGTGGTGATGGTGGTCAAAAGGTGTAGCACTGGAAGAAATGAGGAAATGAAACCTTCACTGCAGCTGTTAAAATCATGGATGTCTTTGTTATATGTGTAGTAGAAAAGTTAGGACACAAGTTTACAGGTTCAACAACTTATCCATATGTTATATCTATAAACTGTGCAAAAGAAAGAAAAATTAATATGAACAACTTTGTGCATGTATGGAGTTTGTGTGTGCATGTGTGTGTTTTGATGTATTGTATCCTTATCAGTTCTGATATTTCTATTTGATGTAAATGAATTTGAACAAGAAGAAGTTTGTCTAAAGAGACATTTACACAATTTTGCCAGTGTCAAATCCATATGTTAGTGAGGGTTTGTGAAGTTTTGTCATTGTTTTGTCACACCAAAACATCCAAAATCCCTTGGCACATGGAAGATCACATTTAAGTTGGCAGTGAGCAGGTTGAGAGAGGGGTGGGGATGGGTGGGTGAGGAGGATGATAAAGATCCAAAGCATAGACCCTGCCTTGAAAGTAGTTTAATATGGTGTTACTTTCTTGTTCTATGTGAACAATGTACATCAGAATGGTTGCCATGCAGAATGGCTGGTGAACTGAGAAGCAGGCTTTTGAGGTCCTGTTTTTGTGTTAGATAATGGAATTAGCTTTTTGGTGTTGTTTTCCACTGAACTCAGCTATTGATGTGACCATCCACCAAGAAATGAATCAGGAAATTTCCATTTGGTTTTGCTGTATGACAAAGATACTAGTGCAATAAAACATATTCACATCAAAAGATTATTTTTTTAAAATTAAATAGATTGAGTTTCCTTTGCATTAGTTTTTCGATGTTGTAAAGAATTGTTCCATATGATGTTTATTTACCAGTGATGTATGCTACAGGCAACAAAAATATATGATCATTCCAGAAGATTCTTCATATCTTCAGAACTTTCTGGGAAATCTAACAATGTCTGGAGGTTCCAGAAATTATTTCTAACATGTTCCTTGTATTTTGACAGGTTATAATCATTACTAAGTACAATTCATCAAACTTTCCAGAGCGTTTGTTGCAGTTTGATTTTTGACTTAAATAAACTAACTGAAAAAAAAAAAACTGTATATGTGATCAAGTTTGGATAGTTTGTTTGAGAAAAGTGACAAGGAATTTCGTTGGACTTGGAATCAGTCTGATATGTAGATTTCCATGTGAATCATCTGGTGAGAGTAAACATGTTATTGAGGAAAGATTAGAACCAGCTCATAGCATTCACTTTTGTCAACCTTCCACTGACATGTCTTCACAGAACAGGACTCTGATTTTTGTTGTAGTAACCATCATGAACATGATCAGATTTTGACTCTTGGTAAATTTGGATTCAGCAGCATTTTTCATGTTTTATTCGCTGTTTATTTTCATTTTTATCTATTTATTTTTCTTACCATAGAAGGAGACAAATGGAACATATGTAGTAGAAATATTGTCTGTTTAAACCAAATTCCAGGACACCTGAGAATGTGCACATCAGTTGTTAAGAATGGCTGATGCAAAGCTGTTTTTTTTTCTTTTCCTCTTTTTCTTTGTTGATAGATTGTAGCCCTGACAATGCTGACTTCATTTGAAGGTGGTTTTTTTAGTGTTGTGAAGGGGACTGAAAAGTACTTTGACATTTACAAGAACTTGAAGAAGGCTAAAAATGGCAAAGTGATTGTGATATCAAACTCTTGTCATGATGGATGGTTTCAAATTTCAGTGTAAGCTGAGTCCGTGGAGTGTGCATGCATGCACGCATGCGCGTGCACATGTGTGTGTGTATGTGTGTTTGTGTGTGAGTGCATATTTACATGTGTGTGTGTGTGTGTGTGTGTTTTTTCAGTCTGTAAATACTTGGCAGTCGAGCTTCAAGGACGCCTGGAAGAGACCGGGAAAGTTCGTGGCTATATTGAAACAGGCCATGGACTTGATGCCAAACAGAAGAAGAAAAAAACAGTATTCAAAATCGTAAGTTCAGTTTATAAATAAAGACTTTATTTATTGTAATTGCTGAAAGAACTCTAATGGTCAAAAAGAATGATACATTATCCAAGTATCTGCTGATATTTTGAAACCTTTTACTAAAAGAGATGCCTTTTGCTCCGATTTTGTCGTATTTTGTTACTACCAGTTGCAATGTTACACAGACATTGAAATTGTTTCAGTGAAATCAATTTTGGCTTGCTAGGATCATATGCATGCTTTCCTGTTTAAAAGCCTTTTTAGTAATGTTTAGACACACGAGAGTATTCTGGTGTATGTTTTTATAGAGAATCACACCACTCTTAGGAAGCTGAGCTGAACTAGGTTCAATAGATCATCATGCGCAAGTTTGCGCAGAAGCTGCATGGAGCAGACCGCTCAGCTGATTCACCTGCCCAAACAGGAAAAGACACGACTTGACTCTCAGTACGTTGTCTGTACCATCTGCTTCACTGCATCATTGTTTGACAGAGGAAGTTATTCGAAATTAGCGGAGCAACCTAGTGGTGTGGATGTAGCTGCATCTGTGATGGAGCCATGGCGGAAGCAGGAGTTTCAGCAAAGCTATACCAGAAAGTAATCATGTATTGTTGCATCCCATGGAACTCATATTCACATTTCATGGAATGCAACAGGTAAATACAGAGTAAGCCTACTAATTCAATCTGAAGTCCGAGTGTTCCTAAAAAGTTGAGAAAGTAGCTAAAAAAAAAAAGGGGAAAAATCCAAATTGTTCCTAAAAATAGTTCTTTGGAGTTGGTTTCACTGTACTTAGATGAGTACCTAAGTCTGCTTTGTTTAATTGAGCCAGATATATAATGTCTGATCGAAATTTTCCTTGTCAACTCAGTAGCAGAATGTGTGAATGCATGTTCTTGTTAAGTATAACGTCTGATCCAAGTTTTTCCTTGTCAACTCAGTAGCATATGTGTGAATGTGTGTTTTTGTTAAGAATAATGTCTGATCCAAGTTTTCCTTGTCAACCAGTAGCATATGTGTGAATGCGTGCTCTTGTTAAGTATTATGTCTGATCAAAGTTTTTCCTCTTCAACCCAGTAGCATAGTATAATGTCTGATCCAAGTTTTCCTTGTCATCCCAGTAGCATATGTGTGAAGGCATGATGATCTTGTTCTGTTATTTGATAAATCGTGTTACTTATTACATGGTTATGAATAGATCCACATTTCCACATATCATGTGTACACTGGCCTCCAAAGAAAGGGGAAAAAAGGGGTGATGCAATGAGGTTTTAAGTATTGTAATCTCTTCTGTGATGTTTTGTCATGATGATTGTAGTCTTTAAACAAACTAAAAAAAAAAAAAAAAGGGATGAAAATTTTAGCAGTATTTATTGGTATCCCAACATGTGTTTCCAACAGGTCCATTTGTCATGTCTTGTATACATACATGTAACTACACTCATGTGTACGTATGCAGACACAAACAGCGAGAGAGAGAGAGATTAGAAGTGAAGTGAGGGTCAGACAGACAGCAGAAAAGAAGGAAAAGAAAGTGGACAGAGATTAGATATAATGATCTGCATTGATAATGTAAAGAGACCATGTATTGTTGGTATACAGAAATATTTTTCATGTGTAAAGTAATACTTCCTGCCTTTCCTTCCTGTGTTAGCCATCTGCCATTATCACAATGCAGGTTTATGACGTAAACTTCGGTAATTTCTGTATGTTTCAGAGAACTTCGACTGATTGAAGCATTACAAGAGCCTCATGTGTGTGACAAAATCCTGGAGTACAACGTGCATGCAGAGCGAAAGAAGAGTCTGCGCTATGCTAAAGGACAAAGTGAAACCATGAAGACTCTTCACGGTCTCGTGTAAGAGCTATGTCCATTGTCTTCTTCATCTTTGTATAGCTTAGTCCTAACAGTACAGGTAAACGCTTGTACAGTGATCAGTGGCTGTCTCTGAGGTCACTTAATTTCATGTTCTGCTTAGAAGTGAGTGTGTGTGTGTGTGTGTGTGTGTGTGTGTGTGTGTGCTGTCAGTCATGTGTAAGTTTATCTACTGGCACATTCAAGTATAGTGTGGATGCTAACACATGCTTGCAGAAATCAGAAAAAAAGACCTCTGAAGAGAGTATCAATATACAAAAAAAAAAAATGCTTCTTGATTTGTTGTTCTTAAACTGATAGAGTGGAAAGAGGGGGAGCAGAAGCAAAGGCGGGGGGAGACAAAGACTGAGAGTAGTAGAGAAAGGGATAGAGAAAGTAGAAAAAGAGGGAAAGAGGAAGAGAGAGAAACTGGTGACATTGTGTTAAAGAGTTTCAAGCCTTCTGCTTTTTATTTCACCTTTAGAATTAATTTCATTTTGATAAATCAGAATGGTTTACCCAGTTTGTCTCCCTTTTGTGAAATCTAACAATAAATGGTTTCAGTCGAGTTTTTTGCACTCTTAAATTTGAAAGCTGTGTGGAACACATTTTTTTGGAGGTGTGTAGAATAATGTATTCATGTGTATGATTACACTATGGGATGTTGCGTGCATGGTTGTGCTTGCTGTCCGTGTTGTCAGAGACAAAGGGGTGAAGGTGGAACTTGGTATCCCTTACGAGCTGTGGGACCAGCCCTCTGCTGAAATCACCAACATGCAGCGCAGTGTGAGCAGTCTTCTTTGTCACTCATTGGGTTTCGGGAATGGAAAATGTTTTTTTTTTCCCATTGAAACTTTGCATTCAATTCATACACTTTGTCAGTGTGAGTTTGATATTAATTTCATGAACATTTTTAAATGAAACAGAAATAGATTTTCAAAACTAGACAAAAAAAATTCCGACCTAATAACAAGTTTACATTGACGAATTACTTAAAAAAAGGGGGCAAACTGAGGGATTCTGTGTTTGAGTGTGTGTGTGTGAGTGTGTGTGTGTGTGTGTGTATGTGTGTGTGTGTGTGTGTGTGCCCCTTGGTTTGAAATACATCTATGTGTCTTTCCATGTTGTGACAGGACAGAGATATTTCATACAAAGCTGTGTACATTAACCTGTGCATTTCTCCATAATGAATAAGACTTATGCACATGTGTGTGTGTACTTATGTTAGTCTATGTATGCCTGGGTGCATCAGTGCAAGCTCACAGGTATATGTCTGAGTACTTGTGTGCATGTTTTGTGTGCATGCGTGTGTGTGTGTGTGTGTGTGTGTGTGTGTGTGCATGCATGCGTGCGTGTGTGTGTGTGTGTGTGTGTGTGTGTGTGTGTGTGTGTGTGTGTGTGTGTGTGCGAATGTGTTACATGCTTTTGAGAATGCTTTTGAGTGGTTGCACAATCAAATTAATAAGATTTTACTATGGTCAGCTGTGAAAAACAGTTCATTTCCCATCTCAGAACAACAAAGTTTCCTTTGAGGAGAACAAAAAAAAAGGAAGAAAGTATCAGAAATGATGAGTGTGTGCTCTACTGTATGTGCCTGTGTGAGCAGTGCTTTGGGCTGGTGGAGGAGAGGGAGGAGGATATCGAGGAATGGTACTGGGGGATCAGCAAAAGTCTCTCCTGGACTACCTGTGCAGAGACCGGGTCCTCAAGGGCAAGGATTCCTGTAAGTGCCCCACTGCCTTGACTCTTTCACTTTGTCTGACATCATGTAGTGTTAGTTATGAAAGAATTATAAGTGTGAAGAAATATCTCATCTTCAATATTTATTCATTTATCATTTATTCATTTATTCATCAGCTCTAATTCATTTATCATTAATCTTACTGATTTATTCATTTATCTGTCAGCTCTAATTTATCATTCATTCATTTATTGATCAGCTCTCAATCATGCACAGTGTGGTCTCAAAACTTAGCGGATGTGGCGTAGCGTATATGGGCTAGTCTGCATGCAGTGACACTTCCTTGATGAAGCTGAAACTGGCATCATGTAGTGTTTGCACCTTGTCAGCATCATGTAGTGTTTGCACCTTGTCAGGCATCATGTAGTGTTTGCATCTTGTCAGGCATCATGTAGTGTTTGCACCTTGTCAAACTCTTTCAGGCCCATGGCAGTGAGGTCACTCTGTTTGGCCAAACTTCTGTGCTTATTCAGCTTTGTTGTGTCTGTCAGCTGGTCTGCAGACAGCATGATAGTGTTGGTTTGGTTGGCATGAGAGCTGGTAGATGGCTGGGGTGGTAAGAAGATGCTTTGCTGGTGGGTGGATTCTTGGGTTGGTTGGTTGACTGATGAGTTGCTTGGATATTGTTTGCTTTCTGCATGAGGATTGCTTTAACATACATTTTATGTGATTTTTTTGTCTATTGTGTATTTCATTTTCTTTTTTTTTTTTTTTGTTGATAACTATCCAAAAATGTGGGCTATGGGAAATTACTGTGAAGGCCTATTTTTCCAGCATGTTTTGTGTCTTGTAGAGGAATTCTGATGGAACTTGGAGTGGAGCAGAAAACAGGAAAGGGAAGGGATGGAGGAAGTAGGAGTCAACCAATATGTGTACCTGCACATGCAAAAATGCCAGCTGTTTAGACAAGAGGGTTGTGTTTACATAGGCTGCTGCGTTCTATCTTCAGAAAAAAAGCTGTTCTGACAATAGTCCAGTTGATGAGGACTAAACTGAGACTAGAGTGAGAGTCATTGTTTTCTTGCAGACATGTCCATCTGAGCCAGGGTGTTCAAGCATATTTATTTAGAGCACTGCAGTTAATCCAAATCATGTGTAGGAGTGTGATATATATTTTTTGTATGTATAAGTTTAAAACAAGATCTTTCAGCTAGTTTCTAAACCAATTTTTCTTCCTTCATTCTGTTTATTTCTTCATTGATTAAGTCCAAAACTTCATTCGTTTTTATGTTTGTATGTTGTAACATTTCAGCGAATGAATGATATGTTTCAGCTTGCTTATATGAAGACTTTGAAACAAAGAAAGACAGAGAATCAGAAGGTATGTATCTTTAATTTGTATACACATATATTACATGCTCACATACACATGCACACACACATACACACACATACACCCACAGACACAGACACACACACACACACACACACACACACACACACACACACACTTTTTTCCCCCATTGAATCTTTTCCAAGTCATTAATTTAATGATAGAAGAATTGTTAGCCTGCAATGGTTTTGTCTCTCAGTACCTGTACACACACACTCACACACACTCACTCACACACACACACACACACACACACACACACACACACACACACACACACACACACACACACTCACTCTCACACATCTCTCTCTCTCTGTCTCTCACTAATGCATATACAGAGATGCACCAAAGTTTGTGTGTTGCTGTACAGGTTATTATTTGTAGATGCATTCAAGTACTACTCTACTGTACTTCCTCAGTTATGTTACAGAGTATTTGGTTGGGTTGGACATCTGGTTTGAGACTTATGCTCTTTGGAGAAGTATTGATCACTTGGGCACATGCATGCACACATTTGTTTTTGCACATAGAATATGCCTATGTTTTCACCTGCACACTAATGTGTTCATTTTGTTGTATGCAAGCATGTTGATACATGTATGCATTAGTCATTTTGCAGCTATGCTTGTCATTGCCACAGACAATGCAGAAGACGAGAAGAAAAAGAAAGGAGACACGGCCAATGACAGTGCTGCAGTGCCTCCCACTGCTCCTCCGGACACTGAGGTTCCACCCCTGGCATCCCCTCCAACAGAAAATGACATCAAGGATGAACTCTGACCTCTCTCATCTTAAGTCATCTTCTGACTCTCATCAGAAGCTGACATCAGCTCTGGAACCATGAACTGCAAATGAACAAAAGTGTCGATGCTCTCAGTTCAGTTCAGTTCCTGTCCAACATCTTTTTTATTTACTCCATAGACACTGTTTATGCTGAACTGGCGAAAGAGAAGCCGCTCAGGTCTGCTATATCTGCAATGCACACACCTATACACATATCCACACCCACACATTTATACCCCCCTGATAAGCACATACCACTACAAGCACATACATGGCTATGATGATGTGATGGCTGGCTCCATTATGTGTGTAATCTGCTTTGATTCAGAATGTTTTAGTCAATTTTTGCTCCTTGTTACTGCTCAGTATTTCAGTCAGGTAGCTGATATAAAACCAAGGAAAGGTCATATGCTGCGCTGTTTAGAATTTTACTGCTTAAAAGAGGTGTTTGAGAAACGTGAGAAGTGAAGTTGATGTGATACACTGTTCGCAGAAGTAATAAGTTGTGGAAGTGGGCTATGCTGAGCCAGACACTGACAGACATCTGCCTAGTCACGTACAAGTACACCAGACTGCTGACCCCAGCACTGCTGGCAAACTCTTGTTCTAGGGAATTTGTTTTACAGTCGACTGCTGCAATAACTATAGAGTATTTTGCTGAATCTTGCACACATTGGGGCTGCTCACTTTGTTTCAGATATGAACCTATTCTGGTTTGTATACAGACGAGAGTGAATGTCCCAAATGCCATAGATATTTTCTTTCTTTTCCCCTCTTTTTTTCAGAGGGTGGTCAATCCCTGGATTTACAATGTGGAACTGTAACACTGACGCTTGAAATCAGTGTTTCTCTACATCTTGTGCAGTTTTTTTTTTTTGCAGTTGGGAAAGATTTTGGCCGCATTCCACTATGAACATCATTATTTTTTCTGTTTGTTTATGTCCTCAATCAGAGAAAAGGAAATGCCTTTTTTTTTTTTCTATTTGATTATGTCCTTATTAATCAAAGAAAATGAAAGATTCCTTGTATTTTTTTGTCTCATGGATGACATGAAATTTGGTCCTATGAATGCTTTCAAGTCTTTCTGTGGCTGGTGTTGTCAGTGTAGTTGTTGATATTGTCATTGCTGTTGTTCACATTGTTGTCTTCCTCTGTGCCTTCTGAGCAGCATTACTGCCAAGCCAGTCATTGCTTTCTCCTGTCACTTCATTTTCCTTCATGTGTCTGATTCCAAGGATCAGAAGTATATGAAGAGTTGTCTGTGTTTGACATAAGCTTGAAAAAAGGCTTTGGATTGGTGCTATTTGAATCATCATGGCTCAAATATTTCTGCTCTGATTAAACTGTGTCACAGAATGGCATTCATAGGTTCCTGTCCTAATTGCAAGAGTCACTTCATAAAAAACAGAGAGAAGGGGCAACCTCCATGAAGTGACACTGTACTGTACCACGTGAATCATCTTGTCATCAATATCTGGATCAGAATCAACAGCAGGCATAGAACCACAGAGGAAGGGAGAGGCTTGAGAAAGAGGTTCTGACACATAAAGGCAGGATATTAGGGGAAATGGAATCTAATTTTGTGTGTGTATGTGTATGCATGTGTGTGTGTGTGTGTGTGTGTGTGTGTGTGTGTGTGTGTGTGTGTGTGTGTGTGTGTGTGTGTGGTATTTTAGTGATGAGGAACAAATGTAAAATTTTGTGTGTGTATGTGTATGCATGTGTGTGTGTGTGTGTGTGTGTGTATTTTAGTGATGAGGAACAAATGTAAGAATGACCCTGATTTTCCTGCAGCAATCCGTTTGGATCAGAGATTGCATGACTGCTTGACATTCCGTCCTTTCTGTTATAATACAACTTGACTTCAAAACCAGGCCTGGGAGTCCCATACACCAGCATTGTTAAAGCTCAGGTAGTTGGGTTAACAATGGATAACATCTGTGCAGCAAATACCATTGAACTGTCTGATGGCAGTCTTTCAGATTAACTTCCACTCTTGTTCAGTTCAGTTCTGTGGGAAACTTGGTGGAGACTGGAAACTACTGCAATCGTTTTTGTCACCGTGTACAACAAAGTCAATCCAAGTTTTATTTAATGATTTTTATATTTGAACCCAAGCTACTGTCGATGATAAAGCTTTTCATCTGACACATCATCACATTAAATGACTGGCCACAGAATGAAATGGTGGTCCTCTTCACAACCTCCACAGATCAGCAAAACTTCATTTTTAGAGTGGTTGGCATTGGCTGTCTCCCTTCTCACTCAGCCCCTGGAGGGCCACAATAGTCGGGGAATTTGCTTCAAGGTTTGTCTGTGAAAATATCAAAATTTGATAGAATTTGATCCTACAGTTTTCTCTGTGAAAGTATCATGGGAAGACACAGATTCTACACACTGAATCACAAAAGGCTTTTCGTATAGTTTCCGTAAAACCTTTCAGGATAACTGAAGACTTGGTGTACGATTTTCTCAAATTAGTTTGTGAAATGAATATCCTTGTCAATCTGTCTGTAGGTCTAGGAGTGTTGGTTTGATTCAAGAATGGTTTGCAGTGTTAAAGAGAGCATTAATACTTTGTGGGAAATGTGAAAGAAAAAAAAAAGGAAAATGCCAAAATGTGATCTGATGCTCACATCGTGGTGAAGCGCTACATTGAATGGTACCACTGGGCGATTTCAGTGTAGAGCTGACACATGGTCCGTTACACAAGCCAGTGAATTAAGGCAACTCAGTGTACCTTTGTTTGCATCTTTGTTATGCAGCTATTCCACATTCACCACAAACCAAGCTCACTTTTGTGTCCAAATATCAAACATGTGCCATTGTACAAGATGTATGTTGATGATGCTGCCCACGCTGTCATTCTGATTCATGTTTGAATGATACTCTAGGTTTCCACCCATCTGTCTGATTTGTCTTTGACATTATCCATTGTCACCAAACCTGTTCCATGCTGTACATACAAAACTCCAAGAATTGGAAACAAAGCTGCCAGACCTGTTTGCTAATGTTCCCAAAGCATGGTCTTTATCAGCTTCCTGTTTATGAAGAGCTGAATAGAATGTTTCATTTATTTGTACAGCCAGCTGTAGTATCCGGGCCAGGAACGGCTTTTCTCTCAATTTTTTTTTTAAACCTGTGTTTGGCTGACATCAACCACAAAAGTAAGGCTAAAAAAGGCTTCTGAAATTAGGCACACCTCCAAATAGAAAAAAGAACAGATAGTTGGATGTAGTATACTATGGGCACATATATTCCAGTTCTCTTATAAACAGAGATAAAAGGAATCTACTTATGTCTTTACTGGGATCTCTCTCTCTCTCTCTCTGTCTCTGTCTGTCTCTCTTTCTCTCTCTCTCTCTGTTTTGCCTTCTATCTCTCTTTTCGCTCTCTTTGTAAGTCTGGCTGTCCCTGTCACTTTGTCTCTACTCTCTCTCCCTCTCTCTCTCTCTTTCTTTTGTTTGCATTTGGTTTTTAGTGCCCATAGGGCTGGATGTAAAACAGCACTGTTTATGTCCTTCCCACTATCCTCTTTAAATGAAATTTCCTTTGTTTGTTTGTTTGTTCATTCTTTCTCTCTGGCTTCCAGGGCTTCTTTCTCTTTTAATTTTTTTTTTTAATGTGCTGTCACCTCCATGTATCAGTGTGTCTGTGAAAGGTTAAGTCTGTGTACTGGTAATCAGGAATGATTCATTTTGCCATGGAATAAGATATGAAAGTAATGTTGTTTTTTGCAGCTATTTCAAAATCCTTTATTCAGACTATAATATGCCTCACCATGCACCCATGGTCACATAAATGTAAATACTAGTTTTCAGGGGAACATACACGTGCAGTCCCATAGTTTTTTTGTTTTTGTTTTTTTTTCTTTGATTTCCACCAGTTTCCACCCTTGAAAGATGCCTGTTTCTAAATGAAGAAGTGTGCGATGCCATGTGAATTGCCAGATGCTTGTTACAGGTCAGGAAGGATTATAGGTTCAGGAAATGTTGATGATGAACCGCCTTTTCTTCTTTGCGTAGATTTTTTGACGTGTTTGCTAGTAGACCTTGTCAGATAATGTGTACTCTGGGAATCAGCTTGTCTTCTCCATACACTAGTCTCCAATCTGCTCTGAGGACTGTGATTATTTCATTTTTCAGCTGTAAGTGACTTCTCTTCTCTGCATATGGTAGTACTTAAACATTGAAAGAAGAATAATGATAAATAGACGTTCTTGTGCTTTCCTTTGTTTTTTTTTTTTTTTTTTTTTTTTTGTCCATTTATCTTTGTGATACAAACTTCATTGGTGTTGATATTTTTTTGTAAATGCGCTTTTGTTAAGTGGTCAGAATCGCTTCATTTATTCACATTCATTCATTTATTTACTTTTCATATGGTTTATTTTTGGTGAAATATCCAAAACAACTGCTCAGATTTCTCTGTTTATCAAGACGCTGCTAGCAACATGTGTTCACGTCATGCTATATACTTTGACATGTTTCAGAAGTATGCTTGTTGAACAGGCTGGGTTTATAACCACCGTCTGATCACCTCCAAAAGCAATACTAATTTCACTTTTGTTTTGATGAGTGTTTTGAATTTTGTTACAACATATTATACATTTTTTTCATGTGAGAGCTGATGTATTCTGTAAAAATGGACTAACAGTGAAGGACAGGTTAAGTTGTTAGTCTCTCCTTGCATTTATTGTGTCTGTGTGTGTTCAGATCTGCTATGCATGAATTCCTCTAGCTTTTATTGGCTCACTGGATGTTGATTACTGATGTAGATCATCAAGTATAAGTCATCAGGTTACAAAAGTTTTCTTTGTTTTTATCTCCCCCCCCCCCCCCCCCCCCCCCCCCACCCTCCACCCCACCCCTTCCCTTTTGTCTCTTTCTCTTTCTCTTTCAAGCTCTGTCTCTGTCTCTCTGTCTGTCTGTCTGTCTCTCTCTCTCTCTCTCTCTCTCTCTCTCTCTCTCTCTCTCATACGCACTCTCTCTCTCCCCCTTCCCACCCTCCCTTTTTATTTTCTCCCACTTTCTCTTCGTCTTTCCATTCCTGCCACCCCATCCCTTCTTTTCATATGGTTTCTGCCTCTCTCTCTTTTTCTTTCTCTCACCTTCCAACCCCCCCCCCCCCCCTCCCCCCCTTTCTTTTTTTCTTTCTCTCCACTCCCACTCTCTTTTTCTTTCCACTCATCCCCCTTTTCTCTCCTCCTCCCCTTACCCACATTCTCTCTCCCTCCCTCTGTCTCGCTGTCTCTGTCTCTGTCTGTCTGTCTCTTTTCTCTCACCTTCCTCCCCTCCCACCCTTCTTTTTTATTTCTCTCTCCCACTCTCTTTTTTTTTTTTCCATTCCATTCCCCCCCCCCCCCCCCCCCCCCTCCCTCCCCTTCTCTCCTCTTCCCCTTACCCCTGCTTTCTCTCTCTCTCTCTCCCTCTGTTTCTATCTCGCGGTTTCTGTCTCTGTCTGTCTGTTGGTCGGTCCATCTCACTCTCTCTCTCTCTCTCTCTCTCTCTCTCTCTCTCTCTCTCTCTCTCTCTCTTATCCTCTTCCTGCTTTCTTTTTTCCTGTGTTTTCCACTTTCTCTGTGTCCCTCCGCCTTCCTTTTTCTCTCTTTTTTTTTCTTCCGTCCTCTCATCTTTTCCTTCTTTTTCTCTGTTTGTCCCCCCACTACCCCCCTCCCCCCCCACACCTCTCTCTCTCTCTCTCACGCTCTCTCTCTCTCTCTCTCTCTCTCTCTCTCTCTCTCTCTCTCTCTCTCTCTCTCAAAGTATGACTGTCTGTCTGTCAATCTGTTTCATTGACATTATTTGTTACATACATATATTTGACTGAACAGTGTGAATGTTTTTCAGTGTGAAAACAATAAATTTTTTCTATGTCTGAAAGGGTTCCACAACTATGTGTCCATAATGACATACATGGTCTGAGTGCTCATTGTCTTTGGTTTTGCTCTTTTCTCATTCTCTGTAGAAAAGGAGCAATATATCCCATGGTGGAAAATACAGAAATGTAAAATCTGTGTAATTGCCAGTTTAACAATATCATGACAAGTATAAAGGCAGATTCTGTATGATTGTCCACAAGTTTCAAAGTGACAATGATAGCTGGCAGAGTCTGAATAGTTGTCCGTTCAACAATTTCAAAGTGACAATTACAGAGCAGAATCTGAATAGTATAAGTTGTCTGTGTCATGATTTCACGGTGACTGGGACAGAGATTTGCAATCTGAATTAAATTAGTTCATTCTAAGAGTAAAGACCTAGAATCTACGTAATTGTTTGTTTAATCATTTTAATATCACAAGTATAAAGACATTTAGTATAGTTGCTTTCCCCGAAGATGGAGTTTGGCTGCCTTAATGGCAGGATAAAAAACGGTTATACACACAAAACTCCACTGCCTGTCAATACAGGCACTGTCCGCAGGAGTATCAGCCTGCGTACGCAGAAAGAAAGGAAGAAAGTATAGTTGCCTATGAAAGTCGTCAGACGGATGGGAACCATTTTGCATTCAGTGTCCATTGGGTATGCAAGGTTAAGTTGCAAAAAAAAATTGAGATTGTTTTTATTCCAGTCATAAGTCACCATGGCTGTGGTGGAAATGGGAACCGGGAAGACATCCAAAGCATCACAGAAAAGATACAGACCTTTATGTTATCAGTAATAGCGGCCTGAAGCAGGTCCTCAACATCCGCGGCAGGCACCATTAGCAGCTTTGGGACAGAACAGAACGCTTCAATTACCTACAGAAAG
Organism: Conus betulinus; assembly: GCA_016801955.1. Taxonomy (NCBI): domain Eukaryota; kingdom Metazoa; phylum Mollusca; class Gastropoda; order Neogastropoda; family Conidae; genus Conus; species Conus betulinus. The sequence continues at coordinate 808,337 of JADBJO010000254.1, read as the reverse complement.
AGAGACAGAGAGAGGTAGCTCTGGATTGCTCCTGCGCTACATAGACCATTTAGTGGCTTCATAACACAGTCCCTCGCCCTTAGAACCCCCAAGGCAAAAGAAAGAGAATCTGCCTAAAGAATTGCTGGCGCTGGAATCATTGTCAGACATCCAACAGACAGGGTACACCTGGAACCATCTGGAAAGGGCGGCGCAGACTGGATTCTGTGATGGACCGTTGTCAGCCAATGTAATGGAAGGGGAAATGAGCCTTGACTCCTGGGGTGAAAGGACAAGAAAGGAAAATCAATACTGAAGGAGGGCATATGTGTGCATTTGAGTGCAAACACACACACACACACACACACACACACGCACGCACGCACGCACACATTTAAATATGACCCACGCAATAACTGTTCCGCCGTTTTCTGTTATATCCACTGATCTGTAACGGTAAACACAGCGAAATCTCGTGCATACTGCCATCTTTTATGCACAAACCCAGTGCTCTAAACCTGTGCTCCAGATTTAATGCGACATTGCTCAAACCGTCCTGACTCCCCCCCAAACACAGCCCTTAAGCAGGCAGCTCTCGTCACAGTTTGAGCACCAGCTGTCCACAAAGACTTGTCGACATCATGTTGCTGCGAGGTTACCCACTTGGGAAGACCCTGAGCTGCTGTTGAGTCATTGCAGCGGTGCTCTTACTGATTCAGTGCACACAGGACACCCTGTTCTCGCACCAGTGACTGCTTTGTTGTTGAAACAATTAAAATGGACGATTTTCCATCCCCCTTCCCTCCCCCCTCCTCCCCAACACACACACACACACACACACACACACACACACACACACTGCCACTTCGTTTTGACCACACAATTTTTATATGAATCTGCTGGTAGTGAAACCATTGACAGGAACTCACCATTGGCACATTTGTCGAAGGGGACCCCTACCCCTCCTCCATCCCCGCCCTTTTTTTTTTTTTTTTTTGTTGTTGTTGACGACAGATGGAAAGCGGAGTTCTATTTTAATCTGAGACAATTTGACAGGGCTGACCCTTATCTTGCGCATTCTTTGGTAACATCCCAAGTAGTGACAAGTCAGACACAACAGACACAAACACTTTTAATGTTGATCAGAAAATTTCAATGACACTCTCAAACTCGCATCTCTGAAAAGAATAAGGTTCTACAATGTGGTGCCTGTCTTCCTATGTCAACACACTGTGTGGTCCCTGTCTTCCTATTTCAGCACACTGTGTGGTCCCTGTCTTCCTATGTCAGCGCACTGTGTGGTCCCTGTCTTAATATGTCAGCACATTGTGTGGTCCCTGTCTTCCTATGTCAGCACACTGTGTGGTCCCTGTCTTAATATGTCAGCACACTGTGTGGTCCCTGTCTTCCTATGTCAGCACACTGTGTGGTCCCTGTCTTCCTATGTCAGCACACTGTGTGGTCCCTGTCTTAATATGTCAGCACACTGTATGGTCCCTGTCTTAATGTGTCAGCACACTGTGTGGTCCCTGTCATCGTATGTCAGCACACTGTGTGGTCCCTGTCTTAATGTGTCAGCACACTGTGTGGTCCCTGTCTTAATATGTCAGCACACTGTGTGGTCCCTGTCTTCCTACGTCAGCACACTGTTTGGTCCCTGTCTTCCTATGCCAACACACTGTGTGGTCCATGTCTTCCTATGTCAGCACACTGTGTGGTCCCTGTCTTCCTATGTCAGCAGACTGTGTGGTCCCTGTCTTCCTATGTCAGCGCACTGTGTGGTCCCTGTCTTTCTATGTCAATACACTGTGTGGTCCCTGTCTTAATATGTCAGCACACTGTGTGGTCCCTGTCTTAATATGTCAGCACACTGTGTGGTCCCTGTCTTTCTATGTCAGCACACTGTGTGGTCCCTGTCATCGTATGTCAGCACACTGTGTGGTCCCTGTCTCCCTATTTCAGCACACTGTATGGTCCCTGTCTTCCTAATTCAGCACACTGTGTGGTCCCCTGTCTTCCTATCTCAGCACACTGGTGTGGTCCCTGTCTTCCTATATCAGCACACTGTGTGGTCCCTGTCTTCCTATGTCAGCACACTGTGTGGTCCCTGTCTTCCTATATCAGCACACTGTGTGGTCCCTGTCTTCCTATGTCAGCACACTGTGTGGTCCCTGTCTTAATATGTCAGCACACTGTGTGGTCCCTGTCTTAATATGTCAGCACACTGTGTGGTCCCTGTCTTCCTATGTCAGCACACTGTGTGGTCCCTGTTCTTCTATGTCAGCACACTGTGTGGTCCCTGTCATTGTATGTCAACACACTGTGTGGTCCCTGTCTTTCCTATGTCAGCACACTGTGTGGTCCCTGTCTTCCTATTTCAGCACACTCTGTGGTCCCTTTCATCGTATGTCAGCACACTGTATGGCCCCTGTGTTTCCTATGTCAGCACACTGTGTGGGTCCCTGTTTTCCTATTTCAGCACACTCTGTGGTCCCTGTCATCGTATGTCAGCACACTGTGTGGTCCCTGTCTTCCTATTTCAGCACACTCTGTGGTCCCTGTCATCGTATGTCAACACACTGTGTGGTCCCTGTCTTCCTATGCCAACACACTGTGTGGTCCCTGTCTTCCTATTTCAGCACACTGTGTGGTCCCTGTCATCGTATGTCAGGACACTGTGTGGTCCCTGTCTTCCTATGTCAGCACACTGTATGGTCCCTGTCATCGTATGTCAGCACACTGTGTGGTCCCTGTCTTCCTATGCCAGCACTCTGTGCGGTCTCTGTCTTCCTATTTCAGCACACGGTGTGTGATATGTGTCTTCCTACTTCAGCACACGGTGTGATCTGTGTCTTCCTATTTCAGCACACTTTTGTGGTCTCTGTCTTCCTATTTCAGCACACTTTGTGGTCTATGTCTTCCTATTTCAGCACACTTTGTGACCCCTGTCTTCCTATTTCAGCACACTTTGTGGTCTCTGTCTCTCCCTATTTCAGCACACTTTGTGACCCCTGTCTTCCTATTTCAGCACACTTTGTGGTCTCTGTCTCCCTATTTCATCACACTTTGTGACCCCTGTGTTCCTAGTTCAGCACACTGTGTGATCTGTGTCTTCCTATTTCAGCACACTTTCAGCACAATGTGTGATCCCTGACTTCCAATTTCAGCCACTGTGTGGTCCCAGCCTTCCTTGGCTAGCTCACTGTGTGGTCCCAGTCTTCCTTGGCTTTCTCACTGTATGGTCCCAGTCTTCCTAAGTCAGGGAACTGTATGGTCCCAGTCTTCCTTGGTTAGCTAACTGTGTGGTCCCAGTCTTCCTAGGTTAGCTCAATGTGTGGTCCCAGTCTTCCTTGGTTAGCTCACTGTGTGGTCCCCCAGTCTTCCTTGGTTAGCTCACTGTGTGGTCCCAGTCTTCCTTGTCTAGTACAGTGTGTGGTCACTATCTTCATATGTCAACCAACAGCATACTTCATTCTGTGTGTAGAAGCCAGTTGTTGTTTTTCAGCTTCTGGTCCGTTTTTCTCTGGAACACCAAGTTTTGGAGGTTTCTGTATATTGCATCTCTACATACCACTACAAGAAAGTCTAATGACTGGAATGTGCTCAGTGTCAATTACAAAGCCGTTGATTTCTGACCTGAACAAAATCGATGTCAGTAAGGCTGGATATACAGTTCTAATAGATTTATATACATTACATCTCAATGATTAAAAATATACCTTGACTAAATTTCCCACCGTCGTTTTGAGTAAAGATGACTATCAGGAGGACCTAATCTTCCGACACTCTTAGCTGTGCGCTGTTTCATATTTTTCATACACATGTGCGCGCATGCGCGCACGCGCGCGCGCGCGCGCGCGCGTATGTGTGTGTGTGTGTGTGTGTGTGTGTGTGTGTGTGTGTGTGTGTGTGTGTGTGTGTGTGTGTGTGTGTGTGTGTGTGTGTGTGTGTGTGTGTGTGTGTGTGTGTGTGTGTGTGCGTGCGTGCGTGCGTGCGTGTGCGCACGCGCGCGCATGTGTGTGTGTGTGTGTGTGTGTGTGTGTGTGTGTGTGTGTGTGTGTGTGTGTGTGTGTGTGTGTGTGTGTGTAAATGTGAATGTAGAAAATATAGGAACCGATAACGAAACGAGGAATGATGCTACGATTTTTGTTGATATACAATAAAGGTTCTATTCAAATCAGTTCTAACGTCTTATGCATACACAAATCATGTGGTCACATGTAGACAAACACGCGGAGAGGACCTAAACAGACGATCCTACCATACACCCACAGCCATACAAAGTATTTTACGCCTAGTTTTCTTTTGCATTTGGTCTCGGTGATTTTCACAATGGCCTTTTTATTTGTCAACAGCAGTTAACAGAATCAAATCAATACCACCGCGCGATATAGTTGAAAAGTTACAAGTACACACCCGGCCTCCATCAACTTCTCTGTCAAACTGAACACAGCCATGCTGACGCCTATTGTTTTTCGCCAAACGTGAGAGAGAAAAGAAAGCCCATTGATTTTGTTCCATGCAAATGATCTGAGGGCTTCGTGAAAAGGTCAGGCTGGCAAGCCAATCATAAGCCACCACAACAATCTTCCAGATACACATGTCTCCACCAGCACAGCACACGCACTCTTCCAACAGTTGCTCGCCGGAAACCATCCCGGTTACACCTGTGGAGACTGTGTACTCTTGGGCCGGTGCTGGGGTGGAGAACGATGAAACGCCTCCAGAGTCTGTGCTTCTTTGTCGTTCTCACCGCATTAGTGTTAACCGTAGCAACAGCAAAAGGCAAAGATTCAAAAGAAAAGAAACCCGAGGCAGACGAGGACGATGTGACCGTGGAAGAGATATCGGAGGAGGATTACAAGGAGCAGCAGAGACGGGAGGCCAGGAAGTCCACCACAAACCACCCCAAGGCCGGAACCCAAGCAACCAGAGAAGCCTAAGGCCAAAGAGGATGCCAAATCAGGCGCCAAAGAAGAAGCGGCACAATCAAAAGACAGCAAAGAAGAGGGGGCTAAAGCTCCAGAACCCGGTAAACAAGAAACCGGTCAACCTGACAAAACCGGTACACCGGAAGCTGGTAAAACAGAGGAAGCTGGCAAAGCAGAAACTGAGAAAGAGCACAGCGAGAAGCAAGGGGAGTATGACGAAGTGAAAGGGGAACTGGAGGAAGAAGAGGAAGACGAAGAGATTGAGGAAGACGAAGAGGAGGAAGAGGAGGAAGAGGAGGAGCACGAAGCACCTTCAGGAATCAGAGATCCTAGACCCTGTGAAGGTAAGTTCAGTGTTGAATGATGCTCCTTCATATGTCGTGGAGGTAACTGAACGTATTACCATCAGTTATATGTTTGGGGATGTATTCATTTTATTTGTTACCTAAGCACACTGTGGACTCATACCTTGGTAGGTGTAGTGTAGCGCATGATTATGGACCAGCCTGCAGGCAGTGATGCCTCCTTGATGAAACTGAAATCGAAGATGTCGAGAGCTTTTTCGTGATCAATCAGCCTTATACTTACCGCACGCTTCTCCTTGAATCACAAGAAGGGAAAGGGCAAAACAGGAGAATAAACTCTGTGTGTGTATGTGTGTGTGTGTGTGTGTGTGTGTGTGTGTGTGTGTGTGTGTGTGTGTGTGTGTGTGTGTGTGTGTCCATGAGAGTTTGGTGTGTGTGTGTGTGTGTGTGTGTGTGTGTGTGTGTGTGTGTGTGTGTGTGTGTGTGTGTCCGCACGTGTGCATATGTTCATACGTTGGCATCTGTCATCACCATGTAATGGCTTCAGGTGGTTAAGTTGCTGTGTCAGTGGGCACTCAGACAGTCTATAGTGTCTTCACTGACCCATCCAGGTCACACAGAC
>JADBJO010000254.1:762500-795000 GCA_016801955.1 Conus betulinus | reverse complement strand
TGCATATCCTATAATAGCGTTCACTCGATATGGCACACATACATGTGGATGTGAGCGTGTGCGTGCGTGTGATGGCGGGTGATGTTCTCGGTGTTTTTTTTTTCCTTGTTTTTTTAATGCTCTCCCAACCACTGCGCCACCTCAGAGGCAGTGCACCCCACACCCCACATTCCGACACCCCACCCACAGCCACAGCTCGGTCGGCCCCGCCGCAGCCCCCCCGGTACCGGGGATCCACAGGGACAGTCAATGTCGTCAAGAGGCAACCCACCGGAGGAGACACTGCACTGCCACCGAAGTGGCTCGGCGGTGTTTAGTGGCGCCTTTTTTTTTTATCTAACATACGCAGGACACCACCTACTAAGCCCCCAAATGACGACAATAATAAGCAATAATTGCTTAGTCGCGGAGTCGGCGTGAGTGAGCTCTCACTCCGGAGGGCGCCACCACGCCTGTCCAACGACAGCCCCCATGGACTCGCCGATACCGGTGACCCCGACGGAACCAAACCAAGGCCACAGACGCGGAGGGGATATCGAAACTGAGGTCACCACTATGAGAGCAGGGATTTTGAGATTTTTTTTTTTATGATCGATGAGAAGAATGAGGATGATTAAGATGATGCTACGGATTTCCATTTCTGTCTGAGACTACATGACAGGGCTGTACTCTACGCTGCCTTTTCATAATATATCCCGGCGTCAACCAGGCCAGAGAGAGATACAGGCACCTGCAGTGTTGGTCAGGAAATTTGAGCAACACTCTCAGAAACGCATCCATTAAATGGATGAAACTCGACTGTGTGGTCCCAGTCTTCCCAACTGAGTCCGCAGCAAACTCAACTCTGGGTAGGAGCCGGTCGGGCCAGAAAAACCCACATGACTCTGATGGGATTCGAACCCACTACCTCCCAGCCGGGAGTCCGCGACGCTAACCACTTCGCCACGGCGGCTGGTGATGTTTTCGTCTTTTTGTCTAGAGTATAAACACCATAGTTAAACAGTGTTTGAATCTCTAACTTTGATTGGACGCTGAGGCAGATGACTGGTGAGAGAAGCTCACTGTTTTGTTGGACGAGTGTGTTCCCGGTATGTAGGACAGACCAGGAGTTGCCAGACGGGACGAATGGACGCTTGGCTTGGGCCGGGTCGTTAGGTTACTTTTCAACCTCTGGGGGGTTGTAAAAGGAAAACCCAGTTTTCCTTGAGGTCAGGGAGTGGCCGATTTTTATGTAACACAGACAGAAGTCTGCAAGGGATTCCTTAATTAGAATATTGATTCCCTATGGGTTGCCGGTTGGGGAATGATAAATACATAAAAGGAAAAGAAAAATTATTATCAATAAGTAAATGTAAACAATTAATGTGATTAAAGAAAAAAAAAAAAAACGACCTCGTGTAATTAGAAGTGTTTTATGAACACGCGCATCGTTAAAATTTTAAGATTAATACTTTTGTAAATACTTCACTTTGTATCCCCAACTGTAGGTCGGATGTGTTTTGAATCCCCTTCACAACAAATTCGTAGATATCTTTTTGCTTTATGTTAGATGTTGAATGTCTTAAAAAAAAAATTACCTATACTCTAGCTAACGTTAGGACTTCGGGGTTTCTTTTTCAGAAGACCTCAGCGTCACACCTGGGACTGAAGTTCCCTGCTCCTGGAAACTTAAATCCCGCTGGTGGAATTAAAAAAAAAAAAGAAAGCTTACACGCCAGCTGTTTAGTGACTAAAAAAAAAAAGAAGAAAACTTAAAATGTATTAACTATGCTGTCAAAAAAAAGAAACGCATACTTTTTAATACCTTCACACTGCGGATGCCAAAGCACTGGTAGGATGTAACCAACCAGTGGAAAATGTTTTTACGTCTGTGCTACACGTGTGCGCATGAATTTAGCGTCAATCAGATTGCCCGTGCACAAAATGGCCACTTGGACAATTTTTCATTTTATGGTCGTGCTTTTCGCTTAAGTGAAGCAAATTCGTGCACATTTTGGTGAATGAATGCTCAAAGGAAGGCAAACAAACCATACACACAGTGAGTCATTCTGAGGAAAACCAGTCCGTCAATACAAAGTGCAAAGATGTCGCGACTCGGTGAGCAAGAACGTGAGAACGCACTTGGGCGTTTGCAAGCTGGGCAAAGTCAGCTTGAAGTCGCCCGACACTTCAACGTGAGCCAGAGCACCCTCAGCAGGCTTCTGAATCGTCATCGCATCAGCGGCTCCGCGGCAGACCGACCACGTTCTGGAAGAACAACAACTCCAGCTCAAGACTGCTACATCTAGGTCAGCCACCTGCGAAATCGCTTTCAGTCAGCCTCAACAGCCGCCCCGCAATTACCCGAAGGTCAAAGAATCTCTGACCAGACTGTTCGGAATCGCCCGCATGGTGCAGGGCTATGGGTTTGCAGACCTGTCAGAGGACCTGTCCCCACACAGCGTCATCGTGGGAACATACTGCAGTGGGCAACTCAGCATCGTCCCTGGACCCTCAGGAACCACTGGAACAGGGTCTGATTTCCGGCGAGTCTTTCTTCCTGCTCCAGCGCCATGACAGGAGGAGGAGGGTGTACCGTAGACATGGCGAGCGCTTTTGCCCAGAACTGCGTGGATGAGGCACCTGCCCATGGTGGTGGAGGCGTCATGGTATGGGGGCGATACACTATGCTGGCAGGAGTCCCCTGGTGCCAGTCCAAGGCCCACTGAACGCCCAGCGGTATGTGTGACTGAAATTCTCCAGCCTCATGTCCTGCATCTTATGGCCGGGCCCCGCACGCTGTTCCAACAGGACAAGGCCAGGCCTCATACTGCGCGACCAACAATGCAAACCCTCGCCAACTTCAGTGTTCTTCCTCGGCCCACAATGTCGCCAGATCTCAACCCCATTGAGCACATATGGGATGAGCTGGTCAGACGAGTCCGGGCGCGCGAGTGCACGCTCCTGACAACGTCAACGAGCTGTTCACCACCCTCCAGGAGGAGTGGGACACCATGCCAGCCGAGATGATCCGCAATGTGATCCGCTCCATGCCAGCCAGGTGCCGGGCCGTTGTTGCTGCAGGTGGTGGACATACCCTTTACTGAGTCCTCGCTGCCTGGAACGGTGTGTATGGGCGATGTGAACTGTACAGACTCTGGAAATGAAACTGGAATTGATGACCTTTGAAACAAACAAATTTCTGTTGTGAAATGATGTCAATCGAATTTTTGCTAAATCAATAAAATTTGAAATAAGTTTTCGTCAACGAAAGTATGCATTTCTTTTTTTGAACAGTATACATGCTGCTTTCTGGGAGAGAAAAAAAAAAAATCAGCTGCACTTACGGTGTCGTGCAGCTACGTTTGTGAATTTTGTGAAATTGTGAAATATTTTGTATTGCTTTGTTGACAAAATTTGGTAAAGGGAGCTTAAAAAAAAAAAAAAGTGAATTCTTGTTTTCCTCAGTCACTCCTTTGGATGAATGGAGTAGATCTGCACGTATGAAGTAAAGTTGCCGTGTGTGTGATCGAGTGTTTGCAAATGCGGTGTGTGACAGTGTGTTTGTATGTGTGTGGCTGGCTGGCTGGCTGAGTGCATGCGCGCGCATGCGTGTGTTTGGGGGGGGGGGGGGGGGGGGGGGGGAGGGAGGGAGAGAGAGAGCGTGTTTGTGTGTTTATGTGTATTTGGATACGCGCGCGCGCGCGCGCGTGTGTGTGTGTGTGTGTGTGTGTGTGGAGGAAGGATGTTACACGGATTTGATCTGTGTGTTTTTCGTGGTAGGATAAAAAAAGTCTGGTGAATTTTCGTTTTTCTATTCACTTCCCCTCATCCAGGGAACTTCGTTTCATCGAAGCCCTGCACGAGCCGCATGTGTGTGTGACAAGATTCTGGACTACGACATCCACGCCCGAACGGAAGAAAAGCCTTCGGTACGCCAAAGGGCAGAGCGAAACGCGCAAGACTCTCCACTGGCTCAGGGTAGGCATCGGGTGTAGCATACTGGAAACCACACCCACACGCACGCACACACGCGCACATGCACACACGAGCTCGAGCACGCGCGTGCACGCACGCACGCGCGCGCGCGCGCGCACACACACACACACACACACACACTCTCTCTCTCTCTCTCTCTCTCTCTCTCTCACACACACACACACACACACACACAGAGGCAAAGACAGAGGCAAAGAGAGACACAAGAGACACACGGACACAGACAGAGAGAGAGAGAGAGAGAGAGAGAGAGAGAGAGAGAGAGAGAGAGAGAGAGAGAGGAGGGGGCGAGGGAAGACTAACAAATAATCAGATAGACAGATAGACAGGAGAGAGAGAGAGACAGAGAGAGAGAGAGAGAGAAGGGGGGGGAGGGAAGGCGTGAGGGAAAATGGGGGGGGGGGGGGGGGGGGGAGGGGGGGAGGGGCAAACAAATGATCAGAAAGATAGAGGAGAGAGAGAGATCACAAATGTGAGAGCTGCTATCTGAACAAAAATTAATATCATTACTGGTTTAGAATAAAGTAAACATTGTGTATATAGGCTATCATGAACGTTTTAGGCACACAATGTGCTATTTATACATAGTGCGTTACTTACACCATGACGTATCTGTCAATAAAAATGCATTCTATTTAAAGATGGTGTCTGTCAAAGTCAATAATGTGGATGTTGACTGTTGTTTATTAATGACATTTATCCAAGTCTAAATCAACACGGTTCATAAATGAAGATTCCCAGACAAACATAATCCCGTATACAACATCACGGATAGAAACAAGGTCTATCGACAGTGTTTCTTACTTGGTGTCTGATTGTTTGTTTTGATGTTGTTGTCACAATGACAGTGTCCATGCGTGTTTGATTTGTTTGATGTTGTTGTCACAATGACAGTGTCCATGCGTGTTTGATTTGTTTGATGATGTTTTCACAATGACAGTGTCCATGCGTTTGATTTGATTGATGACGTTTTCACAGTGACAGTGTCCGTGCGTGTTTGATTTTTTTTTGATGATGTTTTCACAGTGACAGTGTCCCTGTGTGTTCGATTTGTTTGTTTGATGTTGTTTTCACAATGACAGTGTCCATGTGTGTTCGATTTGTTTGGTGTTGTTGCAGTGACAGTGTGTATGTGTGTTCGATTTGTTTGTTTGATGTTGTTTTCACAATGACAGTGTCCATGTGTGTTCGATTTGTTTGTTTGATGTTGTTTTCATAATGACAGTGTCCATGTGTGTTTCGATTTGTTTTTTGATGTGATGTTTTTTCACAATGACAGTGTCCATGTGTGTTCGATTTGTTTGTTTGATGTTGTTTTCATAATAACAGTGTCCATGTGTGTTCGATTTGTTTGTTTGATGTTGTTTTCATAATTACAGTGTCCGTGTGTGTTCGATTTGTTTGATGTCGTTGCAATGACAGTGCAATGACGTCCATGCGTGTTTGATTTGTTTGATGATGTTGCAATGACAGTGTCCGTGTGTGTTTGATGTGTTTTTTTGATGTTACTGTCACAATGACAGTGTCCATGTGTTGTTGCCGCAGGATGAAGGGGGTCAAGGTGGACATGGGCATGCCCGAAGAAATGTGGACTGGTGATGGGCCCTCCACAGAAATCACGCATCTCCAACGGTTGGTGAGTGTAACCTAAAGTACCGGACACTCATCTCCGTTAACGGCGCGAAGTCGCCAGTTGTCCTTTGTGGGGTGTGATGTGCACAGTGATGGTTGTCCTTTGTGGGGTGTGGGCGTGCACAGTGATGGCTGTCCTTTGTGGGGTGTGGGTGTGCACAGTGATGGCTGTCCTTTGTGGGGGGTGGGGCGTGCACAGTGATGGTTGTCCTTTGTGGGTGTGGGTGTGCACAATGATGGTTGTCCTTTGTGGGGTGTGGGCGTGCACAGTGATGGTTGTCCTTTGTGGGTGTGGGTGTGTGCACAATGATGGTTGTCCTTTGTGGGGTGTGGGCGTGCACTGTGATGGTTGTCCTTTGTGGGGGTGTGGGCGTGCACAGTGATGGTTGTCCTTTGTGGGTGTGGGTGTGCACAATGATGGTTGTCCTTTGTGGGGTGTGGGCGTGCACAGTTATGGTTGTCCTTTGTGGGGTGTGGGCGTGCACCGTGATGGTTGTCCTTTGTGGGTGTGGGCGTGCACTGTGATGGTTGTCCTTTGTGGGGTGTGGATGTGCACAGTGATGATTGTCCTTTGTGGGTGTGGTCTTGCACAGTGATGGTTGTCCTTTGTGGGTGTAGTAGGCGTGCACAGTGATGGTTGTCCTCTGTGGGTGTGGGCGTGTACAGTGATGGTTGTCCTTTGTGGGGTGTGGGTGTGCACAGTGATGGTTGTCCTTTGTGGGGTGTGGGCGTGCACAATGATGGTTGTCCTTTGTGGGTGTGGGCGTGGATAGTGATGGTTGTCCTTTGTGGGTGTGAGCGTGCATAGTGATGGTTGTCCTTTGTGGGTGTGGGCGTGCATAGTGATGGTTGTCCTTTGGGGGTGTGGGCGTGCACAGTGATGGTTGTCCTTTGGGGTGTGAGCGTCCACAGTGATGGTTGTCCTCTGTGGGGTGTGGGCGTGCACAATGATGGTTGTCCTTTGTGGGTGTGGGCGTGCATAGTGATGGTTGTCCTTTGTGGGGTGTGGGCGTGCACAGTGATGGTTGTCCTTTGTGGGTGTGGGCGTGTACAGTGATGGTTGTCCTTTGTGGGTGTGAGCGTGCACAGCGATGGTTGTCCTTCGTGAGGTGTGGACATGCACAGTGATGGTTGTCCTTGTGGGTGTGGGGCGTGCACACTGATGGTTGTCCTTTGTGGGGTGTGGGCGTGCACAGTGATGGTTGTCCTTTGTGGGTGTGGGCGTGCACATTGATGGTTGTCCTTTGTGGGGTGTGGGGGCGTGCACAGTGATGGTTGTCCTTTGTGGGTGTGGGCGTGCACATTGATGGTTGTCCTTTGTGGGTGTGGGCGTGCACAGTGATTGTTGTCTTTTGAGGTGTAGATGTACATAGTTGTCCCTTGTGATTGTGGATATACACAATAGCGGTTGACCTTGCGGAAATACTTTGTGATGGTCGTGGTTTTTGGGTTTGGATGCACATATTGATGGTTGTCCTTTACGAGTATACACAGTTGATAGTTGTCCTTCGTGGACTGGGTTATACTAAATGATGGTTATCTTTTGTGGGTTTGCGTAGAGGTGCTTGGCCTTTGTAGATGTAGATGTACGTAGCAATGGTTGTCTTTTGTAAATGTGGGTGTACATAGTGATGATTGTCCTTTGGAGGTGCGGGTATACATAGTGATGGTTGGTCTTTTTTGGTGTGGGTGTTCATTGTGACGGCTGTCTTTTGTAAATGTGGGTGTACATAGTGATGATTGTCCTTTGGAGGTGCGGGTATACATAGTGATGGTTGGTCTTTTTGGTGTGGGATGTTCATTGTGACGGTTGTCTTTTGTAAATGTGGGTGTACATAGTGATGATTGTCCTTTGGAGGTGCGGGTATACATAGTGATGGTTGGTCTTTTTGGTGTGGGTGTTCATTGTGACGGTTGTCATTTGTGGATGTGGGTGTAAACATTGGTGGCTGTGCTGTGTGGATGTACATAGTGATGGTTGTTCTGTGTGGGTGTACATATTAATGGTTGTTCTGTGTGGGTGCACATAGTGATGGTGGTTCTGTGTGGGTGTGCATAGTATTGCTGGTTCTGTGTGGGGTGTACATAGTGATGGTTGTTCTGTGTGGGTGTGCATAGTGATGGTGGTTCTGTGTGGGTGTACATAGTGATGGTGGTACTGTGTGGGTGTACATAGTGATGGTTGTTTGTGTGTGTGTACATAATAATGGTGGTTTTGTGTGGGTGTACATAGTGATGGTGGTTCTGTGTGGGTGTACATAGTAATGGTGGTTCTGTGTGGGTGTACATAGTGATGGTTGTTTGTGTGGTGTACATAGTGATGGCGGTTCTATGTGGGTGTACATAGTGATGGTGGTACTGTATGGGTGTACATAGTGATGGCGGTTCTGTGTTGGTGTACATAGTGATGGTGGTTCTGTGTGGGTGTACATAGTGATGGTGGTTCTATGTGGGTGTACATAGTGATTGTGGTACTGTATGGGTGTACATAGTGATGGTGGTACTGTATGGGTGTGCATAGTGATGGTGGTTCTGTATGGGTGTACATAGTGATGGTGGTACTGTATGGGTGTACACATAGTGATGGCGGTTCTATGTGGGTGTACATAGTGATGGTGGTACTGTATGGGTGTACATAGTGATGGTGGTACTGTATGGGTGTACATAGTGATGGTGGTACTGTATGGGTGTGCATAGTGATGGTGGTTCTGTATGGGTGTACATAAAGATGGTGGTACTGTATGGGTGTGCATAGTGATGGTGGTACTGTATGGGTGTACATAGTGATGGTGGTACTGTATGGGTGTACATAGTGATGGTGGTACTGTATGGGTGTACATAGTGATGGTGGTACTGTATGGGTGTACATAGTGATGGTGGTTCTATGTGGGTGTACATAGTGATGGTGGTACTGTATGGGTGTACATAGTGATGGTGGTACTGTATGGGTGTGCATAGTGATGGTGGTTCTGTGTGGGTGTACATAGTGATGGTGGTTTTGTGTGTGGGTGTACATACATAGTGATGGTGGTTTGTGTGGGGGTGTACATAGTGATGGTGGTACTGTATGGGTGTGTACATAGTGATGGTGGTACTGTATGGGTGTACATAGTGGTACTGTATGGGTGTACAGTGGTTTTGTGTGGGTGTACATAGTGATGGTGGTACTGTATGGGTGTACATAGTGACAGTGGTTTTGTGTGGGTGTACATAGTGATGGTGGTTCTGTATGGGTGTACATAGTGATGGTGGTACTGTATGGGTGTGCATAGTGATGGTGGTTCTGTGTGGGTGTACATAATAATGGTGGTTCTGTGTGGGTGTACATAATAATGGTGGTTCTGTGTGGGTGTACATAGTGATGGTGGTTTGTGTGGGTGTACATAGTGATGGTGGTACTGTGTGGGTGTACATAGTGATGGTGGTACTGTATGGGTGTACATAGTGATGGTGGTTCTATGTGGGTGTACATAGTGATGGTGGTACTGTATGGGGGTGTACATAGTGATGGTTGTACTGTATGGGTGTGCATAGTGATGGCGGTTCTATGTGGGTGTACATAGTGATGGTGGTACTGTGTGGGTGCACATAGTGATGGTGGTACTGTATGGGTGTACATAGTGATGGTGGTACTATATGGGTGTACATAGTGATGGTGGTACTGTATGGGTGTACATAGTGATGGTGGTACTGTATGGGTGTACATAGTGATGGTGGTAGTGTATGGGTGTACATAGTGATGGTGGTACTGTGTGGGTGTACATAGTAATGGTTGTTCTATGTGGGTGTACATAGTGATGGTGGTACTGTGTGGGGGTGTACATAGTGATGGTGGTACTGTATGGGTGTACATAGTGACAGTGGTTCTGTGTGGGTTGTACATAGTGATGGTGGTACTGTATGGGTGTACATAGTGATGGTGGTTTTGTGTGGGTGTACATAATAATGGTGGTTCTGTGTGGGTGTACATAGTGATGGTGGTTCTGTGTGGGTGTACATAATAATGGTGGTTCTGTGTGGGTGTACATAATAATGGTGGTTCTGTGTGGGTGTGCGTAGTGATGGTGATTCTGTGTGGGTGTATATAGTGACGGTGGTTCAGTGTGGATGTACATAGTGATGGTGGTTCTAAGTGGGTGTACATAGTGATGGTTGTTCGGTGTGGGTGTACATAGGGATGGTTCGGTGTGGGTGTATATAGTGACGGTTGTTCTGTGTGGGTGCACATAGTGACGGTTGTTCGGTGTGGATGTACATAGTGACAGTTGTTCTGAGTAAGGTGCACCTAGTGACAGTTGTCCTGTGTGGGAGCACATAGTGATGGTTGTTCTGTGGGGGTGTACATAGTGATGGTTGCCCTTTGTAGGTGTGAGTGTACATAGTGGCAGTAGTACTTTGTGGGAAGTCGATGTATATATCAAACGTTGTCCTGTGTGGGCATACCTCGTGATGGCTGCCGTTTCAGTGTATCGACATGGTGGAGATGTACGAGGAAGCCCTAGAGGACTGGTACTGGGGCCATCAGGAACGCCACCTCTACGACTACCTGTGCAAGGACCGTGCTCTCAAGGACCAGGACCAAGGTAGGTGGACAGTCCCGTTTAAACCGGGAGCGGATTATGGGTATTGGAAGGAGATGGGGGGGGGGGGGGGGGGGGGGGGGGGGTAGCATCCTTCCACTTTCCCCACCAAAAAGCAAACTATCATGGCGATATTTAATCAGCAAACTAGTCCCTCACCCACGTCCCTCCCCACCATCTGTCTGCACACAGGTCTACATACCCACTCCCCATAATCTCTATGCCCCAGTAAGTTTCACCTGCTATTGCGAGTTCGGTGTGAAGATCGATTACCCCCTCCCTTCCTCCCTTCCAGCCTTACCAATAGCGTTTTTGCTGATAAGTTGTGGTTTCGCACGTATTCCACTTCCCTTTTCTCTAGGGAAAGGGTTCTCCATATTTACGGCAGAACTGTATGCTATTCTTATGGCGCTGATTTTTATGCGTGACAGTAACACGGCTATCTATAATATACTTTTTGCGTTGATTCCAAGTCAGTTGTATATAGCTTGCAAAAAAATCGACAATAAGAAAAGATTTACTTTTTGAAATAAGAAAATTGCATACATGTTATTATGTTGA
Organism: Conus betulinus; assembly: GCA_016801955.1. Lineage (NCBI taxonomy): Eukaryota > Metazoa > Mollusca > Gastropoda > Neogastropoda > Conidae > Conus > Conus betulinus. The sequence goes on along the minus strand of JADBJO010000254.1, from coordinate 784,249 downwards.
AAGGAATTGGGGTATCTTTTTGCTGGATTCCATCACACTGTGGCATATCTGGTAATGAAACGGCAGATAAATTAGCTAGAGATGGTGCATCTGACAGTAATATAAAACTTGATGTTGAAGAAATTAATTTGCTATTAGAAAAAATGCATGATGAACAGTGAACGCCTTCCAGAGAAGTATGAAATCTTATAATGTCCACGATATTTGTCATCTTTGATGTACAAGCTTCGACTGAATTCCTGAAAAACCCAAGATTTCCCAAAGTGTAGCATGTGATTGTTCAAATCTGTCTATCAGTGGACCATATTCTTTTTTTTTTTTTTTTTTTTTTTTTTTTTTTGATTCTAACTTCATTGTATAAAGATTGAAATGTGGATGACTGTACACGATTCTGTCAAAACAATAACCCACAAACCAGAAATTGTGCAAAGAACAAAAGTGCTTTCCATGCATCAAATTAATAGATTTTTATAAACGCTCCCCTTCCCCTTGCTCCCCGCGCTTTTTACAGTCTAATATCACCAAGTGTGAACAGACCCTAAATTAAAGAACTCGCTCACTCATTCCACATGTATACTGCCCTCAGACTGTCATGATGAGCATGTGCCTGTGTGCAGGCATTTATGCAAGTGTGCCTATACACATACTCATGTACATGAACAATCTCTCTCCTACTGTCACACACACACACACACACACACACACACACACACACACACACACACACACACACACACACGCACGCATGCACGCACGCACGCACGCTCACATGCACACACGTGCGCACGAAACATTTTCTATGGAAAGTATCTCTTTCAGTCCGTGCAAAGAACTACTTTCCCTGTAAGGTCAAACACTCCCAGCACACACACGCCTCCTCCACCCACTACCATTTTTCGTTCACTCTGCAACTGACTCAAGGGGTAGATCCAGGAAACGTTCAACCTCTGTGGAGGTCTGCGCTCTCCCCTGTGTTTCTCTGTTAGTCATTATCATTTTCAAAAAGCTTCAGAGTGAAACAAAAACTAGACAACAGGGCGAAAAATGCCTCTGAGAACCACCAGCAAATGAAGTGGTAGTGTTCATTGAAAAAATAAAACAGAGAGAGAGAGAGAGAGAGAGAGAGAGAGAGAGAGAGAGAGAGAGAGAGAGCAAGAGAGAGAGAGAGAGGTAAGCAACAACAGCAAGTAAGAATAACAGCAAAGGAGCACGGGGTTGCTGAAGGGGAACAGGTGGGGGATAGGGAATGTTAAGTAAGCTTTGATAAACAGCGCAGCCAGAGCACAATGGCGAGTGGCATGGACTGTGAAAGGTTGCACGGAGGGGGGGGGGGGGGGGGGGGGGGGGGGGGGGTCGGAGTGGGATAGTGAAGAAAGAAAGAAAATTAGTAAACATTATCCTACAAGGTTGAACAAAAACCCCACATTAGATATCATCAACATTTTTAATTCATGGGGGAAGCACGCAGGCATGCGCACTTCAAACATTTTTTTTTTCTTTCTCAAGCTATGCTTTATACTGATGTGTTGCAGAATGTCTGAGGGAGGAATTTGTTCCCCCACCACCACCGAGAGACGAAGACGAGGACGAAGATGAGGATGAAGATGAGGATGAAGAAGAAAGTATGTCAAATGAAAGGGGCGTGAATTAAGTAGCTTTCCTTCCGCACTCTTGCCTCCCTTTCATTGACAAGGGCATCTGGCTCGCTGTCAGTCAACAGTCTCTTACAGTTATGAATGTACTCATGAACTTTTTGCCGCTCTCTTGTTTCTCTTACATCATATATATTCTCTCTGTCTCTCTGGACTTTGAATCAAGTTGTTTAGAGCTCTCACTGTATGTGTCACGCACATGTATTATGCCCAATTCATGGTAAATGCGCTGGATAATGATCAATTTTACCGTGGCTGCATTTTGTGAAAGGGAAGGAGTTCGGATGATTAGAAATCCCTTCTTTGCAGGTGACTCGGAATCCACAACAAAGGGGGATGATGGCGTCCCCAGCAGTTCCATGCCCCCAACAGGAGACTCAGCCTCTGGCACCACCGCCACACAGACGGTTTCACCAACGCCGACAGAATCGCCTTCAGCCTCTTCACAGACAGCTCCACCCAAAACAGAACTATGACATCACTTTGGAACTGGTCTCGGATCAGATGTTCTCCACATAATTTTGATTGGTCTCTGGCTGAGCGGTTCTTCATGATTTATAAGAAAGAGAGGATGAAGAAGAAAGTATGTCAAAATGAAAGGGGCGTGAATTAAGTAGCTTTTCGTCCGCACTCGGAAATTGTAGGGAGAGGGTAGAAGTGTTGGCAATTAACAAGTGAAAAGGATCGTCATAATTCTTTGGACAATCCGTGTTTTAATATGAGCCCAGGATGAAGGAGTGTGTGACACAGTAAAATCTGAAAAAGCACTCGCTAGATGCAGATATCTCCAAGATCAATCAATGCTCTTCACTTCAATCCATCCAAGAGATTCCATCCCACATAGTATTCCTAAATCTACCTTTGATCATGACCCACTCAGGTTTGTGCTTGGACCACAGACCATACTTTCACCAAACTTACAAAAGATCAGCCATGCGTTTCTTCATTTATTTTTTGCATTGCATAATGTTGCTGTAGACAAACAAAAAAAAAAAACATCCAACATGGGTGATAACCCAACGTAATTATGGTCTTGTTTTCATGTGCAAATTTCTTTTTAAACAGCGGTTATGTAGCAATCACAAAATTGAATGGCCAACACCTTGGCGAGTGTGCTTGACTGGGTCTGTAGCAACCAACAAAGCTGGAAGCGTTGTTCTGTAGCACGCTAGGTTGTGTGTATATGTACGAGGTGGAGTCATTCATGATGCATCAATGAAGAACCCAAACTTGAAGGATGACCAAAATTACCCAAGAACATAAGGGCAGTATTTACTTCTTTTATTCTCTCGTTTTGAACATAATTCAAAGCCACAGCTCTACTTCCTTAAGAGATTTTTCAAAACTACAGTAAGTTTGTTAAAAAAAAAAAAAAAAAAAAAAAAAAGAGAGAGAATACAAAAAGTTGCCAGTGTTCATTAGTCTACTGTAAACTTGATTGTGCAATGTTGTGTGGTGACTGAATAAACTGTATCTGTATCAGTTTAGAACGTCAGCACATCTGATCCCCCTGGGATAGGGTACTCCATCGACATACTTTCTTTGGTCAACATATTTCCTACATCATCGAAATGTGATCTTTGAAATGGTGAGAGATTGTGACGTTGATACAGATTGTCTTCTTTTGCATTCTTTGTGTTACATGTACCTATCTTACTTGAGATGTTACGAATCGAATGAAAGCTCCCAGTGTTTTCCTTGTGCACATGGTATGTCTGTATCCACTCTATTACATAGGACATTCGGCTGTATAGTCTCCTGCATTATTCAAAGTTTTCTGTCTACTTTCATCTTCTGTCTCTTTGCTGCTCGTCTTCCTGACTTCTGGTGCATTCATTTAGCAAGAACTGTCATCCCACTAACAGATGCTCGGCCAGCATTATGTTTCTTTGCAGTTTGACAACAAAAACTATCCGTGAAATACTTTGGAATGGTTTCCTCAAATGCACATCTTGCTGCCGTCCAATCAGAATAAAACTGAATTACGTCAGTTGGTATGTTTGGCATCTGATAGTCGAGTCATCTTTGTCACATTGTGTCGCAAGTGTTGTGTTTGCATTTTCCCAGTCACTTGAAAGGTATGGTACTGCCTTTTTTTTTTTTAAACAGTGTTGCCAAGCCACGAGCTTACTTGGTTGCAGTTTGCCAGGACTCGGTTGAGTATCTGGTCAGAATCTGAAGCTTTTCCATGCCCTCCTTTCTGATTTTCAGATTGGCTGGTAGAGTTCAGGTGATGGCAGCTTAGAAGTATGTTGTGTGAGAAGAAAACACAGTTTTCACAAAAATCTTAGCCTGCTTTTGTATTACACAGAAGACTAATTTTGGATTTGAATGGTATGGTTCAGATGCAACCGAAGCGTAATTTAGAACTGACCACACCTTGTCTTAGCCTAATTTGAATGACGTACAGAAAGATCAGCCGTTATGCATTCAGCATGGATGGTGAAAGCTTTTTCACTAACTGAACTGTTCATATTGAAAAGTGACATGGAATTGTGCTAAGCGTCAAAGCAGACATCTTAAAAAAATGCAATTTGTGGTTAACCTTCACATGCGCAGAACACAAATACTGACCAATCATGCTGATATACAACAGGCTGTAGCCGATATGTGGACAAACGGGTTTTCTGCTTGTGTAACAAATACTCTTTCATTTCTCAAAATCATTAAGCTCAAATGTGGCAAATTCAAACTAGCTTTATGATTTTCAGGGGGGGGGGTTGGGGGGGGGGGGATTTGATTCATGAAATCTGAAAAGTCACGATGAAAAGAGAGACTATTATAGCTGTAGCCTTGAAGTATTTTTCAGGTCACAAGTTATCCCCAACAGCTCTGAGTGTGCATATATGTATCATCTTGCAGCCCTTAAAAATCATATTAGATCTATTCTTTGCTTTGAGATTTCTTTCTTCTTCAAGAACAAGAAAGAAACTTGTCTATATACATGCACGCATGTATGCGTGTGAGTTTTTTTTTTTATTGTGATGGCACCTGTAACATAACAGGGCCAGTGCTTCCGTTGCTTGCCTTCTGAGAGGCAGACCAGTTGGAACCTGTGGATAAAGCTAACTAGACCCTTTATCACAGCACTTGATAATTTTCATCTATTTAAAGTAAAGTTATCAAGACACACACCACGCAAGTCATGAACAGCTCCCAATTTATTTTTTTTTTTACAAATTTTTTCTCTTTTTTTTCTTAAAAATTTGTTTCTATGTATTTATTTTTTAAAAGGAGAAGTGGGCTGTGAGTGGGGAGTACTGTGTCATTACCGACAATGGACAGTCACGTTTTCAAGACCGACATTGGTCTGACTCGTGATGTTAGAGGTGCACTACATCTTTCAGTCATGAAATAGCTTAACAGTCCTCTCATATCCCCATGAACGACAAGGAAATGAAGTCCAACAACAGCAATTATTCTAAGCTATAAAACCCAGTTTACTTATTCATTTCATTGGACAATATGCTAGCTGGAAAGAAGTGGAGCTAGAAGACTTGCCAAACAAACATAATTGCCATGATTTAAAAGCTAATAAACTATTTTGGTAAATCCTGTGTGTCAAACCTCTGCAAAATCTGGTAAGTTTGGTCATAGATGCACAACCTTGATTCTGTTATTTCATGTTTGGCGGCCATTTCAATTCATTTCTCTGGACATCGATATCCAAAACAAGCCCAACCTTTTAATGCAGTTATGTCCATATAGCCTAGACTGACATTTTCTGTAACATACGAATGTTAAGTCATAAAAAGAGACAAAAGAACTTCATATAATGCTGAACAGTGAACAATTCACATTTTCACTGTAATGACTGGCATTCACCTAGAGAGTGTGTGTGTGTATATATATATATATATCCTAAGGAGAGCCAGCGCTCGAAACAGACCTGTCGATTTTAAAACTTCTTTTACCATCCTATTTTTACAAATATATATATATATATATATATTTTTTTTTCCCAATACGATGACATGTGCGAGTATTTATGATTAGCTTTGCCACACCTGTTATCCCCTCCTCCCTCCCACTTAATTAAAGAATGTTCTCATCGATATATGTTGTTGTACGGTCAGCTCATTGTGTTTGTGTAAGATGAGTGTAGTTCTTTACCTGCGGCATGATACTTAAAAAGACTTCTGTTTTCACTTTTCATTTGATTCAAAAGAGTGCCTGAGCATGAAATTATGAGTGTGTGTGTGTGTGTGTTTGTGCTTGTGAGAAATGATCAATAAAAAAAAAAAAAAAAAGTGCATGAGCATGCCTGTATACCTTTGTCACTGGCTATGCTTTTTCTGTGATGAAAACAGTTAAACATCTTAACAAACTGATGATTCAGTTTGAGGTAGGTTTGTTCTTTAAAGTACTTTAATTCTTGAGTAAGAACAGATTCTTAACTTTGGCCAATGCCTCAGATTTAAGTTAACAGTTCAATGCAAATGTGTTCGAGTTGAGTCATAATTCATCTCATTTTCACTGAAGAATTTATGTCTAGTCTGAAACTGTTGCAAGCAGAAGTGCAGGACTGTGAGAGGAATAATGGAATGGTTAAGAGAATGGGGTCCAAGGTCTGCAGCAGACCTTTTTCTTCTCACTCAGGCCACTGCAAGTTGTTCCTGTGAATGCATGTTATTTATGCTGAAGTTCATTTATGCATGCTGAAAGTCCCATAGCCCAACATCAGTATTGGGTGATTTGGGAAATGGGAACATACCAGACATCCACAATCCCAGAACAAAATGGGACAGAAGGATTGGTGGACTATGACGATCCAACATCTGCTTACCTTTAAAGAAGATGTAAATGTGAGAAATGTGGGCCCAGCACAAAAGGAATAGTCCCAACAGTAATACGTGATCAAGAAATAACATTTTAGGTCAAAAGATGCCCTAGTACTTACTTCTGCCTCGCCACCATCATAAAAGGTCTCTACAAGATGATCAGATGTACTGGAAACACAAGCAGCTCTCATATAGTGAGCGCGGCTACTTTAGTCATATGGAAAATCAGATGGCAGAGATTTCTTCAGTGCTAAATGTTATGGCAACATATCCTCATGAGAAGAATAATTCTTAAATAGGACCGATTCAGAGCTACATCCCATGGTACTGTTATGTGTGTGTGTGTGTGTGTGTGTGTGTGTGCGTGTGCGTGTGCGCACAATTTGACTGAATACAGAACAATAATAATGCAGATTTCATATACTAAATGGACAAGTGAATTTTCAATAAATACCCAAGTTTTATTAAAAAAAAAAAAAAAAGGCACAAAACAATGCTCTCTCGCTAGCACTCGGCATTTTCATGTTGACCGCCACCAGGGCAGTACTGTTTTGGGCACTTTTTGTCTGTTGTTTGTAAACACCAGCTGAAGACGTTTACTGATGCTTCACTTAAATTAATGGCGACTGCTATCAGGGGAGTATTGTTTTTGTACCTTGTCTGTCCGTTGATGCAACATCTGAAGACATTTGTTGAAAAGTTCACATGTCTCTTTTGTACTTAAATTAAATCTGTGACACCTCACATCTTGTTTTGTGTGTTTACTTGTATTTTGCCTTGTTGTATGTTGCCTTGTTGTATTTTGCCTTGTATGTTGCCTTGTTGTATTTTGCCTTGTTTTCATTGTTGTAGGGCAATGTCACAAAGGGGTTGCAAAGCAGCATTTCTGCAAAGGGGTTGCAAAGCAGCATTTCTGCAAAAATAAGTGTGCAGTATGGTGTTTCATGCAGAATAATACATGAAACACATGAATGCCCTGACAGTACTGCCGCACGGACAGGACTGAAGATCAGTAAGGCAAAAAACCAGGGTGATGAGGATCAATGAGGTCAATGACAACAACATTGTACTAGACGGAGAAGACCTGGAGAACGTTGACAGCTTTGCATACCTTGGCAGCATTGTCAGCAAGTATGGGGGCCACAGACAAAGACATCCAAATGAGAACAGGCAAGGCATCCGCAGCTTTCAAGATGCTCTGACCTGTCTGGACCTCACACCATCTCTGCAAAAACCAAAATCCGCATCTTCAACACAAATGTGAAGTATGTGCTTCTCTATGCCTGTGAAACGTAGTGCACCACCAAGTCATCGACACACCGCCTGCAGACCTTTGTGAACAGATGCTTGAGGTACATCTATAGCATCAGGTGGCAGGACATGGTCACAAACGAAAGCTTGTGGAGAAGAGCTGGACAAGCCCATTGAAAATCAAATTAAGTGCAGGAAGTGGGGCTGGCTTGGCCCATACCCTCAGAAAACCCGCATCCAGCATTGTCTGCCATGCCTTGCGATGGAACCCACAGGGAAGACGCAAGAGAGGCTGACCGCGCACCACCTGGAGAAGATCAACAGAGGCAAAGACAACTCGACTGGGCTATTTCTGGGCCGGCTGGAAGTCGCCGCCTGGGACAGGCAGAGATGGAGAAAGCTCGTGGATGACCTATGCTCCACTAGGAGCCAACGACATTGAGTCAAGTCATGGTGTTTCATACGTTTCCTGTATTTTTCCAAGACACAGGCATGCCAACTTCCTGAAGATAAAGAGGAGTAAGAAATTACAACTGTAGTGGTAAGAAATGGAAGGAAATATGGATGGGGGAACAACAACATGCAGTGCTCTAAAGCACCTTGTCACAAAGTATAATCACTACTTGCTGCTGTCAAAATATTTTCAGTTAGTTTTCTTCAGATTTCATATAGTGGGGGGGTAGCATTCCAAAAATTTTCAGCAGAGGAAAAAGGTAAATCAGTTGGAGAAAGGAAGAAATCAGCTCAAGAAAACAACTGGCATGCCAGGAGATATTGTCAAAATGATGTGGGCTTCTTCAAAATGTGAACTTCACCAGGAAATAATGTAGTGACATAAGCCTAACACTGCAGTTTGTTCGATATTCCAGAAGTTTATCAACCAGTCTGTTTGATTTTTAACTACTCTAAACTGTCAGACAAACCTCTGTCATGAGGAATATCTGTTATGATTTAATCATGTCTGGCGTGTATCGCATGGTTTCTGATGGAAAAAAAAAATGCAATGAACTGCCTGTGGAAAATATATCAGTCAAAAGTCAGAGGAAAATGATCTTTATTTTGTATAGGAACCTGGAAAGATCTCGAGTCATACAGAATGTGGTGAGTCACACAGCTGGAAACTTGGTTATCATTTGGTACATTCAGTCATATTACCCATCACACCAGCCACCTTAAAAGCACTGCGATTTAAGCCGACTGCACGGAAGAATTATTACAAAGGTGACCAATTATGTAGACAACTGTTCACTATAACAACAAAACTGTGTAGTGGAACTGACAGATAGTGAGTATTACATTCACAACACTGTGTGATGAATTTGACAGCTGGTGAGAAGTATGAGAATTATTACGACAGATAGTGAGTTGAAGTTGGCAGCAAAGTTGTCACAACAGACTGTCAGATGGAGTTAGCAGCTGAGGAGAATTGTTATAACAGACTGTGAGTTGGAGTTGGCAGCTGAGGAAAACTGTTACAAGAAACTGTGAGGAGTTGGCAGCTGAGGAGAATTGTTAAGACACTGACAACTGATGATAAAAATTAAGGCAGACAGTGAGATGAGCTGGCAACTGATGAAATTTTATTAAAACAGACCATGAAATGGACCCGATAGCTGATGAGACTGATTACAACTGACAGAAAGATGAACCAGGCAACTGAAGAAATTTATGACAACAGACTCTGAAATGGAGTTGGCAGCTGAAGAAAATTGTTACAACAGACTGAGATGGAGTTGTCAGCTGAAGAGAATTATGAAAACACAGTGAGATGGAGTTCTCAGCTAAAGAGAATTATGAAAACACTGTGAGATGGAGTTCTCAGCTAAAGAGAATTATGAAAACACTGTGAGATGGAACTGACAACTGACAAAATTTATCAAAACGGACAGTGAGATGGAACTTGCAGCTGATGAGATTTATTACAACAGACTGCAAGATGGAAGTGGCTGGTGAGAATTATTTTGACGTACAGTGAGATGCTGGTGAGAATTATTACCATGTAAAGTGAGATGGAGTTGGCAGCTGATGAAAATTATCACAACAGATGTATGCAAATCAATTCTTTCTTTTCATTTATTCTAAGATGTATACAATCAGTTCTTTCTTTTCATTTTGAGGACTAACTATTTGAAAGGTCTGGCCCACTTAAAGTTGTCAATTTGCTTGTTACATGCTCATGATGACAAACAATCCCTACAACTTGACGGAACCATATCAACTGTCTTGGAGACCTGTAAAAGTTGACCCTATGGAAGCCCATACATGGAAATTACAACAGTAAACTGTCTATCATGTCAGCATACCACAAGAGGATAACACCTGCATCCAGTCTTGTGTATTGTTTTTTTACAGCATGCATACTATGCTGTACTGATCAACAAGGAATATACAGTGTGTCACAGGAGCAAATCCTGAAACTTTGGCATTACTACATAAAAGTACAAAAACTGGATAAAATCAGAAACATAATTCAACACATACATTAATCCCTGTAGCAATCGCAGTTTACTCATGTCTTCATGTTCAAGTGGTTGGCTTTACATAAAAACCCTTAACCCTGGACAAAAAATCCATTAGAAATGTTAAACTGTACCTAAACCATCTTTAAATTTGATTTTTGTAATTCTCTCATATGGACAAAGTTATCTCAACAGTCTATGCCCATTTTACACTGCAGTAACTGGTTGTGTGTGTGTGTGTGTGTGTGTGTGTGTGTATGAAAGACAGAATGCATGCCTTGTGTGTTCATCTCAGCAGAGGCACATGCAGTCCCATTCTCACACACCTACATAAGCATCTTGAATGTGTTCATTAACATAATGATTTGCATTAGTCAGAAAGCCAAGGAACATGAACAAAGCCATCAAACTTCTGTTGAACCGATATTTTGCAACAACTCACAGCCAGACACCAAACAAATAACAAGGGTGTGTTTTAAAATGACTTTAATTCAACAGATCTATGAAAATCCCATTATATCTCCAGGCTGCAAACAAACTGACAAGTACGTAGACTGTTAATAATACAGTAATCGTGCCTTGAACTTTTTGAGTTGCAAAATCAATTCTAATTCAGACACATTTACCCTAAAAATTACATTGACCGGTTTTCTGTTACAACACCACCAAAAAAAAAAAACAAACAAAAAAAAAAAAAAAAAAAAGAAAGAAGGTATATTTTCTCAAAAGAATTGGTACAATTTGAAGGAAGGTTGAGTGTGTCAATCCTCAATCTAATTATTTTTCTTTTGAAAGGGGGCTGGGGGTGGGAGCTGTTGGGAAGGGCATTTTCCCTTTCCGTCGCAGAATAAAGGAATTGCATGCCCAGTCTTCTTGCAGTGACTGCATTAATTTTTTTTTTTTCTGACAAACATTTCTTTCACAGCTGGTTCATTCACATTCTTTAGGGTACATTCCTGCTCTCTCGCCGTACATATCTGGGCCTGTAGTCTTCATTCTCATTTGTACAGTCTGGCCTGTTCTTTAGGCAACAAACTGAACGAGTTTTGCATGCAAACGTTGTCACTCTTTGGTCAAAGCACTTGAATTGGCACACCAAGACATCATGCTTGCACATCCGAAGTGTGATTGCCATTCCAGAACTTTAGTCTGGATTATTTCCAATGTATTTTCTTTTTACATCATATTCACCATATTTTTGCCAAACACAAGTACAAAATATGTTAAAAACTGCAAAGGCATTAGGAAATTGCAACATGACTACTATTAACACAAAAAATAATGCTAATCTATATATATACACAGACATAAAACAGTACCAGTCTGGAATAAACAATTAAAAAAAAATTGGCAGAAAATTACTAAATGACCCTGGGCCTGGAAATTCAAAATCAAAATGTGGAAACTCGAGGTACCACATCTGATCATATCAAAGACTGTTATGTCCCAAGCACTGATGTTAGACCAGACTACCACCTTCACTGGAATACAATAAAATTCCCCTGACCAATTCCTTATAAAGTGAAAATTGATGGCAGCTTACACATGGAAAAAGAACCAAAGCAAAACTTTGAATAACACTTTTTTCTTTACAAAATTACTGAACAGTTGTTGACAAAACATCCTCTAGATAATGTTGTGAAACAATGATATTCATCAATAAAATGGATAATAATATCATACATTAATATAGCTTGTGTTTCTCAACAATAAATTGTAAAGTATTTACAGGTGAATGAGAGCTCCCTTTTGCAGCACATCTCAGCATCCTGCATTACAACATGGAGGGAAAAAAAAATGCACAAAAACATTATTACAGCGTTCAAGAAAATAACAAACTTAAAAACCAAAAGAAACTTAACAATCCTTTCCTTTTTCAAGTAGCTGAGCAGAAAAAAGATCTCAGATTTCCTCTTAATTTGATTAGCCTTACAAAGAGCCATGATGATAATAAGGCAAGGGCAGTCTTCAGATACAGAAACGCACTTCTTTCATGCAGTGAGTTGGGTGGGCTTGACTGTGCACTGATACGGGGCATTCATTTGCAGCGACTCCAGTCCAAACAGTGACAATTACAGAGATGGAACCCCAGGTCTAAAGACCCTACAGAATATAAGCTGTGTCCCCAAGGGCCCCATGGTTTCAGAGTCTGCTGGCAGTCTTGACAGAAATGAAAATGAATGAATGAAACAATAGACACCGACCTAACCTATTGAACTTTTTACGTGTGCACTTATACAGACACAATTGCTGATCAGCATGATGAAAACTTCACAGACCAGATGTTTTCGTCAGATGACAGGATAAAATTTGACTCTGGCTTCTCAACCTCTACATCACACAAAGGGAAACTGCAACCTACAAGACAACCTAAGCAATCCAATTAGTTTATGGTACACAAAAATGAAATTCTCATACAGAGTGCATGATTCATGACTGGCACCCTTTAAAATGCTTCTGAGATTCCATTAACTGCTGCTCACTAACTTCTACAACACTGGTACGTCACAACATGAATTACATTCATTTTGTTCACAAACAAGAAGTGCAATCTTTTACCTGTGTTAATTTCTTTATGCTTTCAGACAGGAACCCCAGAGACACTGACAACTGATTCAGCATGGCTGAAGATTACCTCACTACCATCCAAATCCTGTCACATGTCTCCTCCTTCCTTCACATCCTCACCACCAAACATGTTTCTAGGAACATCCCTTTGCCTTTTCCTCATAAAAAAAAAAACTTATTCCCTTCCATATATTCCCAATGATTCTTGTTTTGTGCTGTTAAAAATAACATAAGGAACAAAATGACAGAACACAGCCAGTACAAAAATCCAATACAATGATAAGAATCTAACAAGAAGAAGATAGTTATGCCATACAAATGTCTGACCCAAATAAACACTGATTTTTATTATTTTTTTGTTGTTGATAGGGTGGTCAAATATACAGGCCATTTTCCCTTGCACTTGCTGAAGCCCTGTGAATTCACAATGGACTGGTCACAGTGCAAATTCAGTGGAGAGAGGGCAACATTTAGCTGTGGACATGGCCTAGTATGCACAACGAAAATGTTACCATCCAGACCCTGACCATGCCAGAAAAAAACCAACATGTTACTACACCATTCTATTTTGGTTGTAACTGGCTGCCAGAAAATAAAACTAAGTTTAAACAAACTGACAAAAAACTCTAATAGAATCATGCTCTGGGAGGCAGTGCTTTCTCCAAGTTTCCAGTCAGTATAAATATGTAAGTATTCTGCTGCTGTCATTATCTTTTAACATATCAACACAATCACATCTTTGATAGCAGTGCAGTATCATTTTCTCACATACTTTGCTACAATCAGTGTTTCAAGCAATGAATTAAACATTACAACACTTGAACCCAAGATTTCAACAGATGATCAACCAAATCATATTCAAGTATACTGACGTAAACATGATTTCATATCCCTAGAACAAATCATCTTGAAATAGTACAGCAAGCAACCTCTGGGAGTGAAAAGTGCCAAAGTTAAAAGAGACATTCAGCTGAAAGAAGACCACATTAGGCGATGCAAAAGTACTGCAAGCAGTTCCACCTAAACTACAGTAAATAAGTATGCAAACGATGCAGAAAACCATTATTAAATCTGAGGAGCAAATGTAACAGGAAAACACACAGTTTTTGAACCAAAACTCATGAACAAATATAGGCCAGGGCTCATCTCAATCAAAATCTGTTCTCTCTATCGTGACTTTTTTCTCCTTTCAGATTAAAAGGGACTCAATACATAATTCATGTTAAAAACAAATCTTCAATTAGTAACTTTTACCAATTCTGTTCATGTCTTTGGCAATACTATGTTTGAAGCAAGACGAGTCATGCCAAAACCTCACATGAGACAGCGTATGACAAAGTAATTGGTATGGCCAGATTTCAATCGTTTGATTTCAATACTGCACCTTTTTGTTGCTTTGCTTCCTGAACTAATGTTGGATCATCAAATTATCACAAAACTTATGTATTAATCAGGGAACTACTGTCAAATGAGTAACCTTCTGGAAAAAAAGGAGATTTTGACCGACAACCTTAACAAGAAATATCCATTGCTTACAGCATCTTCCTTCAATCAAAATTTGAAGGATAAGCATAGCCGTGATACAGTCAAGACTGACCCGGCTATGACACATGAAGAACAGTGAACGTCTTTAACTTTCAGCGAGGACCCCTTGGCCATCTCATTGGTCCAGGACCACCAGGAAAGCGGCCTCCTCCAGGGCCATCAAAACGAGGCCGAGGTGGCATACCTCTTCCACCTCCAAAACGATTCTGATTCCATGGAGCATTTGGGGGAGGGCCACCCATTTGCCCCATGCTACCTGGTGGACCACCAAAATTTTGTGGGTTTCTGGGTCGCATGGGCCTAGGTGGTCCTTCCATTCGGAAACCAGGGCGCTGACCACCGCTCATAGCATTACCCTCTGGAGTGTTGGGGCCAGAGAAACGAGGACCTGCCCCTGGCTGGAAGGGGTGGCCTGTTCCCACCACTCCCACCACCGCCAAACGGGGGAGGAGGGGGTCCATCTCGTGGAGGTGGGACAGAAGTGTTAGGCATGGAACTGGTCTGACTCTGTGTATTGGGGCCGCCTGTGTTGCCCTGGAAACGGGGAGGAGGTGTGGATGGGACTGGCCCAAGAAGAAGAGATGTTTCACTAGCACCTGATTTGGGATTGTCATTGGAACGGTCTAAATTTGCAGCAGGGGGCGGAGGAGGGCGGTTACCAAACTGAACATCAAGCAAGGATGGCAGATCTGAAGGGCGGTCCTTTGGGAAATTAACTTGAGCAGCTTGACCAGGTGAAGGCCCCTGGGCTAGTTGCTGATGTAGGAGGTGGTCTGTTAAAGCCCATGCCTCTTGAGGGAAAGGTGTTTTGGCCATCATTTCCTTCGCTCTGTTGAGGCTGATACTGGCCTGGACGATTGAAAAACTGCTGGTTCTGCTGCTGACCCCCCTGAAAGCTTGAGGATCACGGTCACCAAATCCAGATGTGGGGCAGTTCTTCTTTAATAGGTGGTTGCTGAAAGCTGGAGTCACCCCCAGTTTTGCTGCCTGCTTCATCTTCAGGGTTGTCCCATTTGGATTTTCTTCGACGTTGACGTGGTTCACTACTGTCATGGTCTCGGTCACGACTGCCTCGATCTCGCTCCCTATCCCTGTAGCTGTCCCGGTAGCTATCTCTGTCCTGATCACGATCTCGGTCACGTCCTGATCTGTCTCTGTCACCGCCTCGATCTCTCTCTCTCTCACCGCCTCTGTCCCTGTCCCTCTCTCTCTCTCTGTCATTTCCTCTATCACGGTCTCGACCTCTGTCCATGTCTCGACCTCGGTCATGATCCCGTCCACCAGAGAATCTGTCCTGCCCTCGAGAACCCCAGCGATCACCTTGGTCACGACCATCTTGCCTTCCTCCACCTGACCAGCGACTCTCTCCAGAATCTGATGGTCCATGTCGATCTTGATGGGAAGAGCTGGAACTCCAACGGTCACTGCTTCCACCTCGCTGATGAGAACCCCACCTGTCATTACCACCACCGTCTCCAAAGGACTGACTGTTACTTCCATAGCTCCTTCCTCCACGACTGTCACCCCCATGGAAATCATCAGATCTGCCACCACCTCGTGCATCAGGGGGAGGACGACTAAAATCATCAAATCTACGCCCAGATGAATCACCACCATAACTCGGCATTTTAGAATCATAACCACCATGCCTAGAAACATCTCTCTGATCACCTATACCACCATACTTGTCCCTGCCTTCATCATAGGACCTACCACCATCTCCAGCTCCTTGATTCTGCATCCAACTGTTCAACCCTCAGTGTTGCTGTCTGACCCTTGCCAACCTTTTTGACCTCTATCTGATGACCTTTCCTGACCTTGCCAATACTGCTGCTGAGACACTGACCCTCCCTGCCAAGGCTGCTGACCCCCCTTGTCATTACCATCATGGGATCCTTCTTGCCCCTGCCAGGGCTGCTGCTGGGAACCTGAGTCCCTTTGCCATGCTTGCTGTCCCCCTTTCTGAACACTGTCACCCATCTGATCTTGCCAACGTTGCTGTCCTCCTTGCCAGCCTCCTTGCTGCCTGTCTGTTACTTGCTGGCCCCCACTCTCTTCGAAGAACAGAACCATCGGGTCCAGACTGGTTGGGTGTGCTGGTGTTGGAACTTCGGCTCTCTGACTGCTGCCAGCTGCTCTGCTGACCCACAATGGCCCCTTGGCTCCAGGCTGGTTGACCTACATTATCCATCTGCTGAAGCTGAGCATGGAAACCTGGAGGGGTGCCTCCCAATGCACCAGCACCCCCTACAGCCACAACAGCTGGAGGAGGGCCAGGAGGAGGAAGTGGAGTCAGGGCCACAAAGGCGTGACCAGCTGCTGTTTGGGCCAAATGGCCAGGGAGGACAGGGGGAGGTGGAGGTGGGGGCTGAGTTCCCAAGGCACCTGCCAGAGGAATGGTTCCAGGGGGGTGAGAAACCACCAAAGCACCTGCCTGCGTGCAAGATGATGTGACAATGGAGTCCCATGAACACCAATGCCTGACCCTACTGCCATTGCTGTATCCTGTGGAGGCCAATGGCGTTCTTCCTTGATGAAGTCTTGTGTTTGAAGAGCACCACTTTGGGACTGGTTCCACTGAGAACTGTCCTGCTGTTCTGCCTCATCATACTGCTGTTTCAGTAGGTCCAATGCACCTCCCTGCTGCTGGCCACGCCCCATGCCTCCCTGATCCAGTTTGAGGCGTTTGCTGGGCACTTCATCCATCTGGTTTGGTGCTTTGCCAAGCAAGCCATCTCCTTCACTGAACCACTGGGGTTCTGACTTAATGCCTTGTCCATAGGCGATTTGCTTGGCCCTCCCATCATTGGTGACTTGCTAGGAGGACCACCCATCATTGCGCGTTGACCATATGGGGTTTGGTTTTGTCCAGGACGTGAGCCTTGCTGGCCGTAGTCTGTGTTTTGCTGCTGGACAAGTAAAGAAATAAACTGAAGCACTCAGTAAGGAACCATAAACTGCCAGAGAAAAAAAAAAAACTAAATGTATATGTTCTGAAATATGAACATGCACTACTTTTGAAACTCAAATTTGACGTAAGTCTATGGTCAGTTAATACATCACAGACTGATACTGACAACACATCAACAAATGCATACAGGCATGAAAATAAAGAAACATTTTCTACTGCCTTCTCTTGCTTGAGGCTGAAAGCATGTTTTTTCCCTATTACAACCATTCACGTTGTTCTGGCACTATTTTGCATTTTTCACAGCAAAATGTCTATCACCTATTATTTATCCCAGAGTCTTGGAAGACCACTGGGCACTACAGAAGACTTCACTATCAGCTTTCTCTACTCCTCTCAGTTCTCAGATGCTCTTAGGCAGTTGCTGAGTGTGAGGCCAGTCCATGCTCTGATGTTGTCCTCCAATCTCTTTTTTGTCTTCCTCTCCTTCTCTCTCCTTGCACCGTTCTTCATAGAATGGTTTTGTCAAGTCCTGTTATCTTGGCACATGACCCTACCTTCTCATTTCCTTCTTTTCACAGTGGACAACACAGGTTTTTGTATGGTCCCATGGGCTTGCCTTACTCTTGTCTGGACCTCGAAGCTGGTAATGTGGTCTTTGCATGAGATACCAAGGATCTTGCAGAACCATCCCGTCTCTAATAACTGAACCCTTCTCTCAAGTTCAGCTGTCACAGCCCACGTCTCACAGGCACAGCAAAACCTGGCAATGACAGGGAGCACATCAGTCTGATCTTAAAACTGATTGTGATGTTTCTGTCATTCCAGACAGGTCTTTTTCTGGCTAGTGCTGGCTAAAATGTCTATACAGTCTTAAACTTGTTCTGATCAATACAGACAAGCTGAGTATGTGCTCTATATTAATTCTGATTACATGATGCCACGAAAATTATCATGAAATAAAAGGTCGGAGGAAAGAGTGGAGTTTGGGGAAGGAGTAGCACAGGGAAAGAAGTTTCAGTTTTATACAGCCCCTGTTGACCACAAGGGGCCCTTTCAGGGCTGTCACCATGTAGAAAATGCTTCTAAATGTATACACCAATTCATAAAACCTAAACATCCTTGAGAAGAGGTTGTTAAACTAAGCCAAATGGAGTGTTTCAAATATTCTGCTTCAACTTCACTTTCAAATAATTTTGGACAGTGTCACATTCTCAGGGGGAGGAGGAGGGGGAGAGGGGCAAAACAAAAAAAAAAAAACAAGAAAAAACTTACATTATTTTTCTGGAATCGGCTATCATGGCGGAAACCTCTTCCCTTGGTGGTCGCTTTTCTTGCCCTTCCTTTACATACCTGTTACAATGAACAGAGAAAGTCAGTACGTATCCCAGCACTGTGATTCATAGCATACACACACATACACAACAAGTGGAAGCTTAGTCATACATTCAAACACAGTTCATGAGGATGAAATGACAGGCAGAAACAGGAAGAAAGGTAGAGGAAAACACTGAAGGAGAAAAATCACACTTGGAAATACACCCATAAATATGACACATACGATGACAGACTGGATGTAACTGTGACACTGTCACAGGAAACAAATGAGGTACACTATTTTTGATGTCAAATCCTTAGGTCGTCGACTGATACTTTTCTAAAGCCAGTAAACAACTTTAATTTGAAAATTTCCACCCCTATCCCCCCTTTTCACTGCATTTGAAGACAAGTTTATGTCTGATACACAAATGGCAAAGTTTAAATAACAGGTGTCATCTGCTTAACAGTATGTTTCAAAATATTATTGATTTCAAGCAGGTGAACTATCACAACATCAGAGATCAACAAATAACAGGAACAGCACAGTAAGGCAGAGACATTTCAGCACAAGACTCAAGCAGTCTGATATCAGACTTGGGCAAGAGGGAGGGAAAGAAGTACAGTGGAAGCTGTACAAGAACACTTTAACACAACAGTATCCCGCCATGATTGTTAAGAAGACCTATCCACTCTGGTACTCAGCTCCTTCCTGCTCTGTATTATCTGCTCATATTTGATGACAATGAGCCAGCAGTGTGAAAAGATTACAGGACAGTGTGACAGAATTTTGGTAGGTGATCCGTTCATCAAGACTGTCTGTTCATCACAGCAGATTACAAATGTGATCCACAGACATAACTTCACAACCCAACCCTACCACACCCTCTTTCCTCTCTCCCAACACAAGATAATTATCACTGAATATCATGTTAACTGTTCACAAAATCTCATGGCATCATTTAAAATGTTCTAGAGAACTGTAGGCATAATTCCACTGACAAACACACTTCTTGAATGATTTTGGACACTAATCTGCACCGAAGATATTGAACTGTGTTTTATTAAATGAGATTTAAACAGACCCATAACACCAGAGGTTTAAAACAGACCCATAACACCACCAAGGCATTCCACCTTGTCACCTAACATGCCTTGTGTGTAATTGTCTTATCACTGTCACTGATCTCAAATGAGGTGAAGAAGACATCAAGAAAACTCACTCCAGCATTGTGCAGTCTTGGATCCAATGATTTTCTCATTCATCTTCTGGCAATCATTATGGATTCTATTCATTTAGCCAGGTGCAAAAAGGTCATGACATACCAGCAAAGGGGGGGGGATGGGGATGGAGGGGGGGGGGGGGGGGGGGGGGGGGGGATGGGAGCAGTGGAGAAGTGGGTTGGAACTAGGGATGGGCTTATGTGGGAAAGACAGCTGTCTTAGAGGGCATGCATCAGTGTGCCATAGTTCTAAATAAGCTGCATTCCTTTAATCAAGGATGCATTTTCACCTTGTTGCAGGTGTTCAACATCATCCCTTGCATATCCAGGTAATCTAACAATCTGATACTGATTTTACTGATTTTGCCTACATTTACAAATACAAATCAATTCTGATGATTCAGCCATAACGGTAAATTCATGATGTTTTGTTACTGTTTCATAGCTGTCATTGTGCAAACATCTAAGGCCATTTCATATGAAGCTTCCATACGACTCCATTTGCTTCAACTCATTCACCACAAATGAATAAACTCTACTCTATTTGCCCAAGCTATGTCTATACATCACTGATCTTTGTT
The DNA here is from genome assembly GCA_016801955.1 of Conus betulinus. Classification (NCBI taxonomy): domain Eukaryota; kingdom Metazoa; phylum Mollusca; class Gastropoda; order Neogastropoda; family Conidae; genus Conus; species Conus betulinus. The sequence continues at coordinate 763,964 of JADBJO010000254.1, read as the reverse complement.
CTTTACTAAGAATGATGTTATCTATATCTGCTCTCTACTAAGAAAGATGTTTCTTTACATCTGCTCCACTGCTTTAAAATAATCTGATCTTGGTAGAATATTCATAAAAATTTACTGCACTGCTTGCATGAAATTTCTGTTTGATCAACATATCCTTCATGACTATATAAAGCAAAGAATTGTTAACTGAACGCAATTTTCCCAGAAAGTATAATTACACAAAAATTGAAAATTTAAACATTTGGTGAAATCTTAGCGCAGGGGATGGCTCGAAAAGTCACATCACTATTTATCACTCTGCCATATTGTTTAACAAGTGTGTTAACTGGCATGAAAAATCCCAAGTCAAAATTTTCCATGCATCCACACACCCCTTAAAACTTAGTGATAACATACACTCACTTTATTATACATGTGAGTAAAACATTACTAAAGCAAAAGGGGAAATGATATAACACGAACATTCCTCTGCACATTTCGTTAAAGGGACTCCCAGCAGAACAACTACATGGGCCATTACCATTAAAAAAAAAAAAAAAAAAAAAAAGAAAAAGAAAAAAAAAAAGAAAACCCTAGATGTTTTCCTTCATGAAAGACTGAAAAAGCACACAACCAAAGAACTGAAGAAAACCAAATGCTAACATGGAATTCAGCAAGAGCACAACATAGGACAGAAGAGACAATGCAGAATGACAGCACTCAGAAGTGGACTCCAGAAAATATATCAGAGCACAAACAGCCTGTCTCTACGTAAAGTTATTAACAGACAAAATCATGCATGATGAGAAACTAATGTGCTAAAAGACTGTGTCAGATGACAAAAAGAACAAAATATGAAAAATATGGGAACTCATCAGACAAACGTCATTCACAATCTTAAAAATTATCCATATATATTCAACGATCAATCGCAGTATTATTCACTGCAAATTATGACATGTTCAGCGTTGTTTCTTGACAGCAGCTTCTGCAGCACCTTAAAAAATTTTTTTTCCCGCTTTTATTATCATCATAAGGCAGTTACTAGGCAAAAACAAGGCTTACATTGCCCTCCATCTGCTACCCTTCTTAGACATACAAACATGATGTGATATATATGTTTTGCTACTTAACAAAGATATAAAAAACACAAGATCTGTTCCAGCCAGTTCCAGTTATTCTCCTGCTAGTTGCAGTCTAAACAGAGACAGGGAGCGGGAATTGGTAGGAGGGAAAATGGGGGTGGAGGTGGGATAATCAGAGCAAGTGAGAGAGAGAGAGAGCTCAAACGCACTTGAGAGAGAGAGAGAGAGAGAGAGAGAGAGAGAGAGAGAGAGAGAGAGAGAGAGAGAGAGAGAGAGAGAGAGAAGAGTAATGGTCCATGCACATGCATGTATTATCATGGGAGGAGGAAGGATGGGAGAAAGGGACACATCAGATGGAAAGACAGGCACACAGAGAGACAGAGAGAGAGACAGGGAGAGA
>JADBJO010000254.1:707500-760000 GCA_016801955.1 Conus betulinus | reverse complement strand
AAACTTTTTTTTTTTAATTCTGATTTAGGTCCATATTAACAATACTGTTTAATTCCATACCCCAATGAACAAAGACCACTAGTGTACATAAGCCAGACACATTCACACTGTCTTTCACATGGACAGAATGAGTATGGTGAACACTGTTCAGGTAATTAAAGTGAACATTACAGCTCACTGAAAATTGATGTGTCAACATAAACAGTTAAAGAGATAACAGCTCCAGACAACATGTGCATCAGAAATCTCCATCTGCCTCTATGCAGGCCAATGAATGGTACAACAGCACCAATACAGCATGGACTATTCACAGATCTCATCTATTTTTTTTTCTTTGTGCTTTAAAACAACAGAATGCAGAACACATTCTGACCTTCAAAACAAGAACAATGATGGTAAATAAATGAACATATTAGAAACAAACTGGTGTATTTATGCAGCTTGAGATGATGATTGCTGAAAAATGACCATGTTGCATGTGATTTGTGTATCAAAAACAGAATAAATCAAAAGACTATAATTAAGCAAGGAAACCATATACCCTGACCATGCCAACAAGTGTACATGATACTTTTTCTGAGCACTTCCATTGTTAGGTAACACAAGGCATGCATGGGAGGTAAGGACAAAGACAGGAAAAGGGCCAGTGCCAGAGACTGGGCATGGGATGGAGGTAAAGGGAGAGGGGGGGAGAGAGGGAGGGAAGCAGGGAGAGAGAGATAGAAAGAGGCCAACCAACCAACTGAGAAACAGAGAGAGTGAGAGAGAGGTGTAAGGTAAGGTAATGTTGCTTTTAGCCCAGCCGACTGCAAAGTGCCATATCAGGGCTGTCACCATGTTAAAAAAAATCGCAAATCAAAAAAAAAAAAAAAAAAAAAAAAAAAAAATAACCAACTTTCACACATCTCTTTAAAATACATCTTCTAAAAGTGTACCAGAAACTTCGTTAAAAATGTCTCTTCCGTAAAATCTTAGATCATATGAAATATATTATCTTTCAGAAATTCAAAGATCACATTAGGTAGGACATCTCTGAACAGGGTCATCATGAGTCTGCTGTATCATGGATCTGCTGTAAAGTGTTTATGTCTCACATCGTGCAAGTCCCAACAACCTAAGAGAATATGTTTCACTGTGAGTGGAACATGACATGGAGCTTCTTCATCTTTTAAAAGATAAGAATGGGTATAAACGAGTGGCCTGTGTGCACAAGCGGCACAAGACTGTTTCGTCTTTATGGCCACCTCGGGAACATGGTAAAAAAAAACTCTCTCAGGTTTGGATAGATTTTAAATAGTTTGTTATCTGTCTGCAAGGTCCATTGAGAGAGAGGGAAGGAGAGTGGGGGAGGGGGGGGGGGGAGAAGAGAGAGAGAGAGAGAGAGAGAGAGAGAGAGAGAGAGAGAGAGAGGCAGGCAGGCAGGCAGACAGAAAGACAGACAGACAAGACAAAGATGAAGGGGGTGAAAACTTCTGCAATACTAATGTTATTTTCAAATATTTTTGAAACAAAAAAAAACAAAAAAAACCCATTTCACACTGATATCTGATCAAATTCAGTGTAGTTCAAATGCAAAACCATGGTTTACATTGTGTTCTGCAACAAACCAGAGCAAAAGAGAGAGAGAGAGAGAGAGAGAGAGAGAGAGAGAGAGAGAGAGAGGCGGTGGGGGGGGGGGGGTGGGGGGGTGGGGGTGCCAGGGAAGACAAACGCTTATTGAGGAGTGAAGAAGCTGGAAGTGAAGTCATATGGTTCTGATCATGAATCTAACAAATATTTCTTGTGTTCATGCATCTGTGAAATTTTCAGACTGGTCGTTTAAATACATGTAACATACCAACAACCAGTGGAAAAACTAAAATTATCTGTTTTTAAGGACTTTTCACATGAATTTCCATAATTTGTAAAAACTACAAGTCTGTTTTAAATGACCTTTCACATCAAATTCCATACTTCATAATGAAGTTACTGATTCTCTACAAGCAGACAAGCAACTGTATGTTCTAGCATTTGTAACCACGCTTTATGGTTGTACATGCAAATGAGACACAAACATGAAATTACACACTTCTGCAAATTAATAATTCTCTCTGGTCCAATCAAATTCAATGTCAGATATCTTGAAATAATATAAGCACACATATCTTATCTTAACTGTACAGAATAATAGTGTCCATTACGACACGCAAGTGTCCAAACACAAGTATGTTTCCAGTTTGTGGGGCGCGAACCCCCCCATGAAAATCAGAACTATATACTTTCAGTACAATTTTCTGTTACATCTGGCTTTTTCTTTTCTTAATAATATTTCAACATAAATTAAAAGCATGAAAAAGATGCAAGGAAAAAAAAAAATCTTTAGTGACTATCATTTCATATTAAACATCCCATCCAATGGCAGCTAACTGCTAAAATATCCTGCTGAAAGAATGCTCTCATTTCTCTCTGATCAAGAATGTTTCAAAATAAGAGTTCACCTAGTCTGTCAAAACATGTTCATGAGCTCCCTATATGCACTCTCCTCTGTTAACTGTACAGTACTGAAACTTCCCTTGACTGTGCTGTCCACAAGCAAGGAATGGTATTGGGGCAATGGGTCAGAGAGCAGAAATGTGTAGTGACTGCAGTGACCTATACCACTGCGTCTGTAGTGACTGCAGTGACTTATGCCACTGCCTGTGTAGTGACTGCAATGACCTATACCATTGCGTGTGTAGTGTGACTGCAGTGACCTATGCCACTGCCTGTGTAGTGACTGCAGTGACCTATACCATTGCCTGTGTAGTGACTGCAGTGACCTATGCCATTGCCTGTGTAGTGACTGCAGTGACCTATACCATTGCCTGTGTAGTGACTGCAGTGACCTATGCCACTGCCTGTGTAGTGACGGCAGTGACCTATGCCACTGCCTGTGTAGTGACTGCAGTGACCTATGCCACTGCATGTGTAGTGACTGCAGTGACCTATGCCATTGCATGTGTAGTGACTGCAGTGACCTATACCATTGCCTGTGTGTAGTCATAGCAGTGAGCTATACCACTGTGTGTGTAGCGACTGCAGTGACCTATACCATTGCGTGTGTAGTGACTGCAGTGACCTATACCATTGCGTGTGTAGTGACTGCAGTGACCTATACCATTGCATGTGTAGTGACTGCAGTGACCTATGCCATTGCATGTGTAGTGACTGCAGTGACCTATGCCATTGCATGTGTAGTGACTGCAGTGACCTCTACCACTGCCCGTGTGTAGTCATAGCAGTGAGCTATACCACTGTGTGTGTAGCGACTGCAGTGACCTATACCATTGTGTGTGTAGTGACTGCAGTGACCTATACCACTGCCTGTGTAGTGACTGCAGTGACCTATGCCATTGCCTGTGTAGTGACTGCAGTGACCTATACCACTGCCTGTGTAGTGACTGCAGTGACCTATACCATTGCATGTGTAGTGACTGCAGCGACCTATACCACTGCATGTGTAGTGACTGCAGTGACCTATACCACTGCATGTGTAGTGACTGCAGCGACCTATACCATTGCATGTGTAGTGACTGCAGTGACCTATACCACTGCATGTGTAGTGACTGCAGTGACCTATACCATTGCATGTGTAGTGACTGCAGCGACCTATACCATCGACTGCCTCACACGGAACAGCAGTTCAAATCACCCACCTAACTATGATGTGGATTTCACTCATTCAGTGGTGAAGGAACACAGAATTAATGTAAAGCAGAAACTGTAATTTGACAATCATCCCTGCCTCTGAAGTGGAACCATACTCAGTGTCTGTGTTACAATGTATATCTTGCAACAACTATAAAAAAATGTAAGGAAAATAAACACAAAAACAGACTGCAGTGCAGCTGATGGTGAGATGTGCTGAAGTATCCCAGACATTTTCTTATTTAAACGGCAGGCATCAAAGTGCTGAGAAGTCCTGCAGTCTTACTGAGGTCTGGATGGGGGTGGTCGTGAGGGGCCCTTGCACAGGTCCTCTTGGGTGGGATCAAGGGGCAGCACCCCTGTAAGGGTCTGAGGTAACAACCCCTGAACAGTTTTCTTTCAATTTCTAAGCTCTAAACTGGCATTTCCTGGCACACTTTTGACAAGAGAAATCCACAGCAGCAAAAGCAAATATTTAGCCAAGTCATTTGATGTTTTGCACATACATTTATTCTACGTCATGCATACAAACACATATGAGCACACATGCATGCACCCGCACACACACTCACTCAACACACACACACACTCAACCCCAGTTACTGTACTGATGTTTTACACACACATTCACTCAACATCATGCATGCAAATGCATATGAGCATGCATGCACATTGCATGTACCCGCACACACACTCACAACACTCACAACACACACACACACACACACACACACACACACACTCAACCTCATTTACTGTATTGTTTTCAGAATGTTTCCACACAGTAGCGAAGCTGTAACCGATGGTAACACAACCAACATTTAGCGAGGAAAAATCAAGTTCCAGGAAAATATTCTATTACTTGTATTTTCTTTCTTTTGATGGGCCTTGGGAGGAAATCAACCAAATCAAAATATGGTCATGCAGCATGCGGATATGGAAACTGAGTGCAGCAATTCTGAGGATGATATAACAGTTCCTTTACATTATTTCACGACACTCGATGCTCTGGCCCTAAAAGCATACTTCATTTTCTGTTGGGAAAAAAAAAAACAGAAAAAGCAGACAACAATGAAACTGCTGTTCTACTTTTAGCTATTCAGAGTAGCACTTTCTACATGAGAACTGCAACATAGCAACATATACCTACACACAAACACAGTTAAAGAGAGAGAGAGAGAGAGAGAGAGAGAGAGATGGACAGGACAGACAGACAGAGACACACACAGACACGCACAGAGAGAGAGAGAGAGAGAGAGAGAGGGGAGAGAAGAAGAAGAAGAAGAAGAAGAAGAAGAACAGAGAAAGAGAGAGACAGACAGACAGAAAGGGTAGAGTGAAAAAATTATCTCCGTTCTCCTCTCCCCTCCCAGTGTTTCTTCCAGTAAATAAACAATTTCTAGCATGTCACAATATTCCTGCAGAAATAATGTTTTGAAGTTTTACAATATGAATGTCCAACGCCAGATGCCTATTTTATAAGAATCCATCAAGGATTCACACAAACTCAGCTGATTACTGCAAACATGAAGAACATACATTAGCCTGAGCAGGCAAGACCTGGATATCATAGCTTTCAAATTTCCTCATAACTCCTAAAACATTTTTTTTTTTCTCACTTGATTCAGTTTTGTACAGCAACTCAAGATAAAATCATTTCCAGTTCCAGCGGCAGCAACATATTGTCATAATCTGTGCCACAGCCAACAATGTCTGACAGTTGAATTAGAGCCACTGCAGCTGAGAACAAGGCTTAAAGCAAAGCAAAAGAAACGGAAGCACACAGAACATACTGTTTGCAGATCAACAATTTGAGAATCTAAATTTGTTGCTTTTGTTTTGTAGAGGCAGCCTTTTCCTTCTACCCCCCCCCCCCCCCCCCCCCCCCTCCCCCCTCTCTCTCTCTCTCTTCTTTCTTCTTTTTAAAAAAAAGTTTTTTCTGTCATATTCCTGTTGTACCAGGAAACTTGTTCAGTCAAAAATACCACTTTCATCCCTGTAAGATGTCCATCCATCACCATCTCCAATACAAACCACATTTTCATGGATGAAACTTTTCTAAATGATAATAAACACAACCAAGCGAGAACAACAGAGATCGGTAAGACACAAAGGTATTCAGGGAAAGAGCTGGCAGGGAGAGGTTAGGATCCTTAACACCATCTGTTCCCAACTTCGAAAGGAAAAAAAGGCAGTGGTACCTTTGGAGACAAGTTTTCTTGATAACTCATTCCCCTCTATGTTGCAACAGCAAGGCAGTTCAATTTTTCCTTGTCATCAGTGTTTAGATCTGTTTTTCAGCATTGTTGTGGGATAAGATTACTTAACAGCCTTGAACATTCCCTGAATACCCTTCCCCTAACCCCATTCCTCCAATCCACTTCCTAATCTGCTTCTGGTGAGCAGAAGACACAGATTAAAAGGTTGCATCTGGAACTCTTGACCACACAACAGGGCTTTGCTTAGGATCCTTAACATTGCATTAAAAAAAAATACTGTGCCCAACATTTCAATATTCATGAATTCATCACACACGAAAATACCAGTGACCATACCAGTAACAATTAACTTAAGCAGCGGTTTCAGAAATATGAAATTCCTTCTACAAGGAAAAAATATTACCTGTGCTGAACAGGAAGCATGCAAGACTTGAGCAAAGACTGATAGAAAAACTAAGAATTATTTTTCTATTAAGCAGGAAAAAAAAACCACTGGATGAGACAGTCTTCTGTTAATCATGATTACCTCTGCCAAAATAATCCAAGAACAAAGTACTTGTAAGGTGTGTGGCCAAATGTTAACTACAGCAACAAAAGATAATTCTATTTGACAACAATAGATTTATTCCACAACGCCCATTTCTTTATGGGTAACTTTACACACTTTCTCCACCCCCACTGCAACACACACACATACACCTGTAAATACAAAGATATTTACCTAACAAAATTATCCTCCATATGATGTGATTTTCCCAGATAAAGACAAACACACAAACAGGTTTTATTTTCAGGGCATAAACAATCAACAACAAAAAAATTTTCATACCCAAATATCTGTATCTGAGATCATATTGTAACTGTTTCTTCTTTGATGCAACTCTCAACTCTACCCATTCATGCAAGCTTTTTTTTTTTTTTTTTTTTAAAAAGAGATAACACATTTGTTGTCGCCCCCCCCCCCCCCCCCCCCAATTTTCTAATCCTTTTGATCCTGCAACAACATAAAGCTGCAATTATCAAATAATTGTCGGCAAAATCATGCTGTTTCTGGCAGAATTATTAGCTGCTGGTCACCCTGCCTGTCTCATACAATCTAAGATCACATCTTGAATTCAACCAGGTTCAGGTGTGCACAGTGGTGTTATGGAACCCCAGAATTCCTTACTTCGCACATCTCCAGCATGCAAAGGAATCAAGAAAGAGAAAAGTAGATGCAGAAATAGCAGACAAGCAACTGTTTAGTCTGTCAGCAAGCTGAAAGTGATTAATTATACAGCTATTTCATAGGGTAAACTTACGAGACTTACATACTGAAGAAAGGGACTCGGACCATTTATAATCAAGATACTTATTTGTCCTGAGACCAGATAGTAGAGGACTAAATGCTACATGGATAATCCTTAAAAGCATCTCCCAGCTCCAATGAGCAGTTGTCAAATCTGTGTTTCCGAGGTCAAGAAAGATATATGAGCAAAGCCAAAGCAAGTGATGACCAATGTAAGACAGAAAATTGACCAAAATAAAACCAGCAAGAACCACTGAATGAGGCAAAAGCTAAGACAACCACAAAGACATTACTGGAAATAAATGAACACACAACCAAGAATGAGAGAAGAGAAAACTTCTGCCGATAATTCAAGGACAGACAAACCATTAAACAAAGACTGCATTATGAACAAATCCAAAAAATGAAATGAATAACAAAGCACAAGAGGACAGATGAGACGGTGTGTGTGTGTGTGTGTGTGTGTGTGTGTGTGTGTGTGTGTGTGTGTGAAATCAGCAATAGCAAGGTAGCACCTTCGGAAGGACATGTATAAATAACCAATAAAATGAAAATCAAAGCTGCACAAACAGAATGGGGAAAGGAAAGAAAAACGGAAGAGCACAAAGTCCAAATGCTACATCTACTAACAACAAATCAATATACAAAAAATATAACATATCATTTGAATGATAAATCAGTATATTATCTGATAAATATAATTCACAAACACAGCATCTACACAAAGTGAATGTTGCCAGAGGTGCACAAGGGGAGGAGAATTGGAACAAATAAGTAACAGTTGTTTATCAAGAAAGCTGGGACAGAGAAACATGATCATACAATGTGCCAATATAATAAAGATTTTTACAAAGCAAGAAAACATGTTTTAAGTGTCAAACTGTGACAAATTTCAATGAGGATCATTTCATTCAGAATGAAAACAATTTCATGACTCAGCACATACACTCAGAGAAAAGGGTGGAGAACAGAACCGTCCAGGTGGGTTAAAAACTGGTCAGAGCTCTCAATACTTCATGACATTCAAAGGCTCATCCGTTTAATTTTAAACACATGCACAGTTACTAGTGACTCCTGAAACAAAGTTACTGATGGTTCCTCATTTCTCCAACGAAAGAAGAAAAAAAAACGACTACCTCTATAGGACTGATTAGACAGTTTGCATAGCACAGCTGTTATATTTCCCTAGGTAAATCCATCATAAAATAAACTCAAAGTGAGGTACACAACCAAAAAAGGACAAAGTGTGTACAGTACATGAGAATCCAACATATTTCCAGTTTGGAGATATATTTCAAACACTATGCAGCAGAAATAACACATAAAGGGATGCAAGAAACACAAATCACACAACACGCTTACAACAGAAACCTGGTCTATTTGAGGTCAAGCAAACCAGTAGTTCCCCCATCCCATCCTGTTTCTGTGGAGTCAAATGGGGGAGTGGGGCTAGTACTAAAAAAAAAAAAATGATAATAATATAAAACCGACATACATGCATTTGCTACCACAATCAACTGACGAGGGGCATTTTGGTGTAAGCTTTCATCCGATGTTTTCTCCCTCCCTTACACATACAGATGGAATGCCAGCTCTATAAGTGGTGGGGTGGAGATGGGGAGTGGGGAATTAAACAGAGCCTGAGAGGAGATAGAGAAAACTTATGGAATATTAACAGATGGCAGCATGAGTAAACAGTAACTGACATGCATCTCTTACACACACACACACACACACACACACTTTGGGATGGCAACTCTCCAGAAAACCTGATAAAACATGACACCAATACCAGTACAAGCCATCTTACTTATCGACAGATAAAGTTCTCTGATGACTGGGGGGGGGAAGGGGAGTACAGGAAGTTGGTAAGATAGTGTGTGGGAGAGGGGGGTAATGACTAAAAGGCAAAGGAGGAAGGGGAAAGGAGGGAGACTGCCTACCATCCATACAAAGACAAGTGATGACCTATTGAAATGGGGTGGAAATGGGGTGGTGACAAGTGCCTGTTCTACTGCCATTCTTTCTTCTGACAGTATTCTGTCAACCTTGTTGTTGCAAAGACACAGCACTGGAGCTTCCACACACACTTTCATTTCTTATCATATAATCCAAATGAGAATGTGCCAATTCTAGACTTAGCATTTACATTTGTGGAAAGGGGGTAAGAGCACTTTTTACCCACTTTTGCTATGCTAAAAAAAGCTACAATTTTCTTTCCCCAGAATTACATAAAGGAGGAGTGGAGAGGAAGTGGGAGAATTAAAAAAAAAAAAAAAATTGGCAGTTGGCATCCCTGCACATGGTGCGCAGAGAGAGAGAGGGACAGAGGGGGAGGAATGGGGAGGGGGAAGGGCAGAGAAAGGGAGATAGAAGAAAGGGAAGGAGAGGAGAGAGAGAGAGAGAGAGAGAGAGAGAGAGAGAGAGACAGAGAGACAGACAGACAGACAGAAGGGCAGACAAACTGACAGAGACTGACAGGTGGACAGTCAGACAGACAGACAGACAGACAGACAGAGAGAGAGAGAGAGAGAGAGAGAGAGAGAGAGAGAACAAGAATAAGGGGAAGAAAGAAAGCAGAATGAAGAGATAAAAGGGGAGGTGAGTCAAGGGGTGTGACAGAGAAAGAGATAAAATGTGAGGATAATGTTATGTATTTACAAGAAGAAGCAGGGCTGGACAGAATGCTGGAGACATAGGAGGTAATGATCAATGTGCATTCATACAATATCCCACACCTCACCCTTTCCACTCCTGTGTTAGACTTCACATTGATATTTATATTTCAAGAGATGTTCCAACAAGGATAGCTCTGAGGAGCTGAACATTTCCCTGCAAGAGGCGGATACTAGAAGACAGTGTCAAAGTGACATAACTAATAAATAATAGTGCACAGTTTCTTCCTAGAACAGCAACAGTTTCTTTCATTCAGTTTAAGCTTCACATCCTGAAGGCACTGCAAAGCTGTTAGAGATTTCGCCAAACATTAAGCTCACACTCAGTCTAATATATAAACACAGTCAAAGATAGTCATGCCCATTCTCCACCCCATCCCTAACAAAGGAATGGTTCATTTATGTATGTACATACAGAGACAAGCTACCATGCATCAACATTCTCTTTCTCTCTCTTTTTTTATAAACACAAATGTGCAAGTTGAGTATGTGCAAGTTGAGTGTTGTGTTACTGTTACTAATGTTACCACATATAGTAAATATATCTATAAAGCAAAAACAAATCCTTGTATGAGTCATACTTCAGTTCTTGTATCTAAAATTCAGTTTATAAACCTTAATACATCTTTTTTAAGTTAAAAGTTTTGAAACACCCAACACTGATCTTCTGCTATAAAAACTATTTTAGAGAGTGGATGACAAAGTTCTTTAGAAACAGCACAACAATTTTTGTTTTCCTTTTTAAGTGTATGACAATATTCTTTTGAGATTGCACTGCAAGATGATGTTCTTTAGAGATGCATGACAAAGTTGTTTAGAGACTGCATGACAAAAATTCTCCACAACCAATAACAATATTTACGTTTAGAACTGTATGACAATGTTCATTGTATGATGTTCTTAAGAAAATACATGACATAGTTCGCTTATAATGATGACTTTTAGCTTGCATAACAATGTTCACATTATGATGATCTTTAATAACTGAATATATACTGACTTTTACAGACTATCTGACAATATTCACTGCATGAAAGTATTCCTTAGTGACTGTATGTTAATGCTCTCAAGAGACTTTTTGATAACAATCACTGTATGAAATATTCTTTAGAGACTGCATAACAATGTATATTGAACAATGTTCTTAAGAGACTGCATATGACAATGTACTCTACACAAAATACATACTGCATGACAATGTTATCTGTATGATGTTCTATAGAGATGATGACAATGTTTACTGAATTTTGATCTTATGACAACATGATCTTCACTTAATGGTGTTCTTAAAAGGCTATGCTATAAAAATGTTCACTGCATTAATTTCCTGGAAACTGCATCACAATATTTGCTTTGTGATAGTCTTAAGAGACTGCATGACAATGCTAACGGTATGATGTTCTAAAGAGAATGCATGACAATGCTCACTATATGATGTTCTACATGATCATGGTCACTGTATACAAATGTTCTTTAGAGAATTTATAAACTGTGCAACAATATTCTTCTGAGACTATGACAATATTCACTGACCATGTTTAATATATTGTATTCTTTAAAGACTACATGACCAAAGCACAATGTTGAACTTAAAAATGTTCTTTAAAGACTGCGTGTGCGAAATTGTTCTTCAAAGACTGTGTGACAATGTTCACTGAACAACACTGTTCTCTTGTGATTGCATGACAAATGTTTACTGTTATGACTATGGTCTTCACATGACTTGTTACAATATTCATTATATGATAATGTTATTTAGAGATGGCATGACAAAGTTCACGGAATAACAATGTTCTTTTGTGATCATATGACTAATAAATGTATGAAAATATTCTTTAGAGACTGCAAGACAATGTTTTTAAACTTACTAATACAGCCATGTTCTTTAGACATTGTATAAGTATGTTCTTTGTAGACTGCTAGACAATGTTCATTGATTGTACTGATACAACCAGTGATCGTATCATGAATTCTGCAGATCGATCCAATACTGACTACCCTGCATTGTTACTAAACAACTGGTTTCAGAACCAGCCCCTGACAAATAATAACCAGTGTCAATGTATGATATAGGTATTTTTTTCAGTTGGGTGCGACACTGACCAGCATACTGATCATGGGCGCTTCACAGGAGACAGAAGAAGGTACCAAAATGGGGCTTCAGGATAGGTTTACAATTTACTTAGATCTATTAGACACAATACATGAATCTTAAATATGTTCCCAACAGACTATCAAAGTATTTTTGGTGTTGATTTGTTCAAAAGGAAACCACTGACTTTTGTCAGGTTTTCCTCATGATCAGTTGGCTCTGACAGCATTACATACATTTAATGTGACACACTGTACTGATTTAAAAACTGCCATTATACAGACAGCAATGGATTTGAAACTGGATTTGACCATGATGCACATGCTGCTTGAACATCAATGAAAAGATCATTCTCAATTTTGATGTAACTTCCATTCTTACTTAACTGCAGGTCCCTGAAAATCAAAGAAAAATTCTTCCATATTCTGCTTTTGGAAACGGCATTTTACTGGCAATTACCAATTCATGCAATATGACGATGTTCTTTTTAGGACTGCACAACAATGTTCATTCAATGACAGTGTTCTTCACGAGACTTAGTATTTACTGTATGACATGTGATTTTTAGATACTGTATGATGATGTTCACTGAATGATAGTGTTGTGTTCAGAACCCAACTGTATGATGATGTTCACTGAATGATAGTGGTATTCCTACAGCATCTGAGTAATAAATATATGACATCTGTATGACAATGTTCACTGAATGATGGTGCTGTTCTGAACATTGCAGTATGATAATGTTCACTGAATGATGGTGGTAGTTTGAAAGCATCTGACAAATAAATATATGACAACTGTATGATAACGTTCACTGAATGATGGTGATGTTCTGAACCATCTGACTAATAAATATATGACAACTGTACGATAATGTTCACTGAATGATGGTGGTGTTCTGAAAGCATCTGACTAATAAATATATGACAACTGTACGATAATGTTCACTGAATAATGGTGGTAGTTTGAAAGCATCTGACTAACAAATATATGACAACTGTATGATAACGTTCACTGAATGATCATGGTGTTCTGAACCTAGCAGTATGATAATGTTCACTGAATGATGGTGGTAGTTTGAAAGCATCTGACTAATAAATATATGACAACTGTATGATAATGTTCACTGAATGATGGTGGTGTTCTCAAAGCATCTGACTAATAAATATATGACAACTGTAAGGTAATGTTCTCTGAATGATGGTGGTGATCTGCACAATCTGACTAATAAATATATGACAACTGTATGATAATGTTCACTGAATGATAGTGGTGTTCTGAACCATTTGACTAATAAATATATGACAACTGTATGGTAATGTTCTCTGAATGATGGTGGTGATCTGCACAATCTGACTAATAAATATATGACAACTGTATGATAATGTTCACTGAATGATAGTGGTGTTCTGAACCATCTGACTAATAAATATTTTACAACTGTATGATAATGTTCACTGAATGATAGTGGTGTTCTGAACCATCTGACTAATAAATATTTGACAACTAGATAATGTTCACTGAATGATTATGGTGTTCTGAAACCACAAGATTGATAAATTCATAAGAATGTTCTTTAAGATGCAAGATTATGTTCATAATTTGTACTAATACTACAACGTTCTTCAGAGACAGCATGACAGTATTCTTTAGTGCATGCATATATTCATTTATGACTGTTATTTAAGATGTTCTTTGTGACTATAACATGAGACAGTAAAGTCATGTTCACTGCAGAGCATGACAATGTTCACTGTATGACAATGTTCTTTAAGGACTGTACGACAATGCTGACTGCATGAGAATATTATCAAGGACCGCATGACAATGTTCACTGTATGACAACGTTTTTTTTTTGGGACTGTATGACAATGCTGACTGCATGAGAATATTCTTAGGACTGCATGACAATGTTCACTGTATGACAATGTTCTTTAAGGACTGAAATGACAATGCTGACTGCATGAGAATATTATTAAGGACTGCATGACAATGTTCACTGTATGACAACGTTCTTTTGGGACTGTATGACAATGCTGACTGCATGAGAATATTCTTAAAGACATGACAATGTTCACGGTATGACAACGTTCTTTTGGGACTGTATGACAATGCTGACTGCATGAGAATATTCTTAAGGACCGCATGACAATGTTCACGGTATGACAACGCTCTTTAGGGACTTGTGACAATGCTGACTGCACGAGAATATTCTTAAGGATTGCATGACAATGTTCACTGAATTATAATTTTTACTGTATAACCAAGTACACTCACCACAATGTTCTGACTATGACAATGTTTAAGATAGGGACAATGTTCTCTAAAGGCTGCATGACAATGTCACTGAATGGCAATACTACATGAATGTGTTTACTGTATGACAATGTTAAATGGATGACAAGGTCATTACAAACTGCTTGACAATGCTCCCTGAATTATAGTGTTCTTAACCGACCTAATCACAATATTCACAGTATGAAAATGTTTGCTTAATGACAATGTTCTTATGAGACTGCATGACAATTATCTTCAGAAACTATATAACAAAGTTTTCAAGAGACTGTGCCACAATATTCACTTCATGACAATGTTCTTTAAAAGCTGTGTGACACTTTTTTTTAAGACTTCATGGCCATGTTCCACAGAAACTATGACAATGTTCAGTGTATAACAATATTTGTAAGAGATTCTCTATGGTAATGTTCTCTAGATGTTATATGACCATATTCTTAAAAGACTACAAAGCAGTATATTCTTCAGAGTATCATAATGTTTACTACAAGACAAGAATTTTCAGACTGCATGATGATGTTCATTGTTTGGTTATATATTTCTGAGACTATATGTGACCATGTTCTCTTAAGACTCTATGACAATGTTCTTTAGGGCAACATGGCAATATATTCTTTAGAGATTATCACGTTTACTTTATAACAATGTTTTTATGAGACTGTGTGACAATGTCCTTTAAACATTGCAAGATGAAGGTTCCTAAGAGACTGCATGACAATATAAAGAGATTGCATAACAATGTTCTTCAGAGACTGCTGGTCAAGTACTTACTGCTCCACCAGGCCAACTACTTTCTCCCTGGGTAATTCAATGAAGTCAATGCGATCAAACAGGATGTCTCTCTCCTCAGGAATGGAGAAGTTGGCCTTCATTTCCATCACAGCCGATTCCGGAACAACCTTGCCTGTAGCCAGGCACATTGCAGTGAAGAGTACATGACATGTAACATGTATACAAAATGCAATGCCCTTCTCATTCAGATAAAGGCTTGAACATGCACCTGAAGTATGTACATGACCTTTTCTTTCCTCCAGTAACACACACAAGATTCAAGTATGGTGTTTCTAATCAACAATCTGAAAAAGGAAAGAATTCTGAAATAGTTATTCTGTAATGTAGATGATTGTATGTCTGAAAATGAACAGGTATGAACAACACTGGGAACGACAGAAAGGACAACTGTGAAACTCAAAAGACTGCTGAAGAAAGTATTCAATTCCAGTGACTCAATTGGAAAAAAAAAAACTGCATGAAAGAGCTGATCAAGCAAAGTAAAGTGAGCAATAAACAATAAGTAATTAAAAAAAAAACCCTAAGATTGCAGAAAACAAAGCAACAACATAAAAAAATGTAGCACGCCGCTGAGGTTCTCTGATTTGCATTGTGATCCGTTCAGTCCTGCTGCAAAATAATATGTACAACTATACAATCGCTTAACATGCGAACTTTGCTCAACCATGAAGCAATTCTATTAAAATGTCTTCCCTGAATAAAGAAAATGCATGAAAAATATCTGGCAAAACTTAATTCAGAAATAATAACTGATAGAAGCGCATAACAATTATAGTAAGAAGACAGCAGAGTGCATTGCATTTAAAGAGAAAAGACAGCTTACATAGCTTACACATTCTCATCTTGCACACCCATGGATATGACAATTCCACTAGGACAAGCCCGTACAAGAACTCATAACTTCAGATTGCTCAAGAGAAGCATCTAATTAATTCTGAGCGTAACTGTGGCTTAGGGAAAAACTAAACAGGCAGAATTCTTGCAGAACACTCAGACAGAAGACGACGATTTAATGATCTAGAAATAGCATTCAGCTTCCCTGGAAGAGACTAAACATTCATATATTACAATGAAAACCTGTCTTCAGGACTGTTACAGGTACTTTGAAATCCCTTTTCGTCCACCTACCTTTTTTTTTGACATATCCCCATTGCTCTTTCTGTCACGTCACAGTGGACTGCAACTCTATTTTCACAGCCAGCCAAACCCTACCCTTCCCCATACCAAAGTAAACTGCATCTTTCCCTCTCCACAGTTCTGAGCAATCTATACACTCTGAAGCAACAGAGTTACTTTTTCAGCAGAAGGCATAAGAAGTTTATGAAGTATAAACACAGATGATGTTAAATTTTACATATGCATTTCCAGAATTTTTATTCAGTGATGCATGGATGATGAACAAGTGACAGGATAATTTGTACTGAATGAGAAAAACTGAATTGGTCAGTATGTTCTGGTTAGAAAAAAAAATAACTGTTTGGCTTTATATGATAGTTGCTACCAAAGTTTCATGGCTGCATTCTGTGGATTTTATGATCAGCTCAGAATCAACCACAAACTGTTCTTACAGAACAGTCTGCTAGTATGCATCTTTATGTACATAGGAATAAAAACAAACATTATTTCAGAAAATATTAATGTAAAAGTCAAAGTCAGTGGGTACATTTGAATATCAAACAAATGTAATATCAAAGAGCGCATCACTTATCATGCTGTATCCGTTTGTGACTCAAATTTAAAAAAAAAAAGAGAATGAATGATTAATGACCACAACATACCTAAACTTTAGTATCAACCAAATGCTGATAACAATCAATGGATCACTGACTGAATATGACCAAAGCAGCCAGCCAGCTACTGAAACTACTGCACATAACCAGAGTTGTTAATTAAAATTGTTTTATTTGCTAAGAATTCAACACTGGAACTGTCTTGGATGACACTCTATGCACTTTTCTTGTTCAAAAATATGTATTTCTCTTCCAAATTTCACTACCCCCCCCCCCCCCCCCCCCCCCTCTCTCTCTCTCTTTCTCTCCTCTAAAACTATAGTTAACAGTAAATTCAAAACTTATCAAAGCAATACCACATCTTTTCCCTAAAAGAAGAGATTGAGGTTCCAGTAACTTATACAACATCACTGATGCATCAAAGCAGTGAGATCATGTGATTGGCAGTTTTCATTTGGTCATCAAATACGATTTAGAAATTATTGCACCCTTGTGTCAAAGAGTCGTTTGTTCTGATTCCCTTGTTTTCCATGCTCAACACTGATTGTGCTTTGCAGACTATACAATGACAAAACCGTTTCCATGGTTCTTTAAAGTGATGGCTTTACAGTCTGGTGACACTTTCGTTTTCTTGCAGTTTGGAATACAAAGGTTGAGCTAATCATCTGCGGCTATGGCAGATGGACTTGCACCATTTATAAAAACAAGAAAATCCCTAAGCTTCACTCACATTTGTCAGGTTACAGTTTCTCTACAGCTGGCATCATATTTAATCCTCTAACAGGCTAAAAATTTATGTTAAAAGGCAAAACAAAATGTTAGAGCAGCAGAGTTTGTTTCCTTGTACATTCCAGGGGGGGGGGGGGGGGGGGGGCCCACACTTGTTTTGAACAATCACTTCCTTTATAAAATTACAATGCCAGCTCTGCAATGAAATGTTCTGCAGTCACTACCTGATTCAGTGTAAATACAATCTGATTTGTTCACCAGATGTGAAAATCAATAGACCATATGTCTGCCAGTACAAAATTTCAACTGGACACATGACAGATGGTAACGCTATCAGACAATTGAGCTTAGCTCAGACTGTGTCTGGAGGCCAACACTTTGGTGAATCACTGCATACATGAATAGCACATTAACTGAGGCAGACGGATTCATGTATCTGTTAGACACTGCAGTGCTAACCTTTTAAATACCAATCCACACACCTGCCATACCCTGTTAATAACTGATCTCCCCCCTTCCATAGACTAGCCAACTTTCTGATACCATAATGATTACTAGGGAAGGCATAAAGGTATTGCATTTTGACTAGATAGCTGCAAATTCCGTGGCCATAATACGCTCTTCATCTGGAACAAGCTAAAGAAAATTTTTTCAATGTTCACCATACACTGAGTTTAACCAAAAATAATGATAAGTGACAGTGACATTGACAATACATATATTATCATTATCAATTTCTTTTTATCAGGAAGTCTTACACACAGCACTTACCCTCAGCGCTTTACAATCTGCTCTCTCACTTAAACAACAGACTGTCAACTAAGTAGATCAGACTGAAAAGCGGTCTACTGGCACTTATCATTTGTTTCCTGTGTCATTCAGCTGAATATTAGACACTCAGTCTCAATCAGTCCTACGACTTTCTTTGTGCAGGATGAATGCTATATGCATTCATGTCATTCATATTAATGACCTAACTGCTGCTATATGCATTCATGTCATTCATACTAATGACCTAACTGATTTTTAATTCCGTAAGTTGTTGATGGGTATTTCACATGTGTGCAAGATGTTATGCGAGTGTTCACACAGAGTTTTGATTTATAGTCTTACACATAAAACTCTTCAAGAAACAAGGGTACCTCCACAGTCAGAATTCCCCAGTACCCAAACAGACTGGTGGAGACTGAACCCACATTGCAGGATCACGAGTCTGATGCTCTACAAACTGAACTATCCCAGTAACCAGTGACCCAACCACCTGTATATCAACAACTCTAGTATTAGCATAGATTAAAAGCATGTAACTGAGATCTTATTTACATTTTGTGATAATAATTTTGGCAATCCAAATATGGAAAGTGTGTATGTGTGTGTGGAGTTATCGCACACCTCAATGGTCAATCATAGACATCAACAACACACAGACATGAACATGAAACTGACCACAACTGGATTTTAAAAGAAAAGCTTTGGGGTAATTCAGACCTGAAGCAATTTTCTTTAATTAAAAGAAAGAAAAAGGAAAGAACCCCACTTTGTAAAGTGCTCTATATAAAATAATAGGGTAGTTGAGGAACATTTGTTCTGACAGTCTGACAACTGAAAGGTGATGTAATGCCTACAGTGCAATCTTTTTGTAACCATCATGTTGATTCTACAGACATAAATAAGCTAGAGATCAAAATGGCTGCAGACATTCTCAAACTGAAGGTCAGTTACCATTACCAAAGGACAATCAGACAAACAAAACAGAATCTGACTTTTGTTCAATAAACATAAAAAGATGACAGCATGCAAACAATTACAGGAAAAAACAACATAACCAAATGTACAGAATTGCTTGCTGAATATCAAATTTAAAAGTTATTTTGTGAATAATTATCTAGAAAATTCAGTGTTAAGCATGGTAACCAGAATTACGTCAACCTATTTGTGTGGCTGATGCTTAATTGATTTGGAAAGAAATGATGGCAGCTTGAATGATGTCAGCAAGAGTGAAAGTGTGGGGAAAAGTCCCCGATCCTGAAACTGTAATGCTCCCAAGAGGTTACTGCAAGTGAGCAACATGGCCACCAATGAGAATCCATTCATCAAAATTGAGGAGCATACAGAAAGGCTACTGTCTTATGTAACTTAGAAGGAAAGATGCACTGACGGAGGATGTATACATTAAGAGTCAGCTGATGAAAAGAGGTCATTCCGAGGAGCTGAGCAGACTGAGAAGATTAGATAGAGAAGCAGGATTTTGCTCCCTTCTTTTGATTTTCTTTTTGTTTCCTGACTGATATCAGCATGTTCATGCCCAGGGCAAGGTTCCCACTAAGGAAAACCAAACATCCCTAACTTGTAAAAAATTCCAGCATGCACCCCCTTCTCCCTCTTCCCCCTTAAAAGAAATTGAAAAGTGATTTCAAAAAGGTGCAGCTGGGTGATACAATACTGGATGCTGATGCAGTATCCAGTATTATATCATCCACTTTTCAATCCAACCACAATTAGACCATTTGTCTGCACAGTTTTTTGTCAACCACAACTAGGACCATTTGTACAGTTTTTGTCAACCATAACTAGAACCACTGGTCTGACCAGTTTTTGTCAACCACAACTAGGACCATTTATCTGTACAATTTTGTCAATCTTTTTCCCTTTTATAATGCCCTGGTGATGTGTAATGTCCGAGTGTGACATTACTTCCCATTCAACCAGGCAGATAAAATGGCAACTGCAACTCCTTTGCTAGGAAGCTTAAATGAGACGTCCTGAGATCTGTGTTGTCTGCTAGCAAATCAAAAATACAACTAATGTTCCACAGATTCCACTACCACTTTTTTTCTTTTCCGCCTCTCATTTGTTTTTTTTTTTTTTTTTTTTTGAAACAACTTTTTTTTAACCTTCATTTTTTTTCTTTTTTTTTTTTTCAATTTTTGCTGAAATCAATGAACTGGTGGAAAAAGTGGAAGCTCTTGGATGAAGACATTTGTCAGGGCAGAGAGAAAGATAAAATCTCATTTAGTGAAACATTACAAAATAACGATGAAAAAAAAAAGAAATGTACTTCAATCCTTAAACATTTTCTAACACACATTATTATTTGTTTCAATTCATTCAATTATGTTTTTAAAAATAAAGAATATTTCTATGTGGTCTGTTTTATCTGCTAAATAAAATTCTTTTTATCCACCATTTACACTCAATGACAGCACAATATGATAACTTCTACTAAGATACTGCTCAGTATTGACAAAAGGAAAAAAAGAAATCACACTTCATAGTTTAATCTTGCTGATCTGATCACTCTGTATTTTGTACAGGTAAAATTATGGTGGCCTCTTTTTCAAATTTTGCAGTGTAAATGACTGCAGCATGTTTATCTGTGTGCTGGGTCATTTGCATTAGAAATTGATTGACTTCTTCTAAAGAGTTTTTGACAGGCAAGAGAGGAAGCTTCTTTTGATCCATGTGATCAACCTTTCCTTCTTGGTATTCATCACAAATTCCTTTTTTACTCCAATTCTGGACGAATCAGAAAAGTATACCAAAGATATAACCAGCCATCTTCTATGCATTTCTTTTGTGTCAAAGCTTCAATGTTTTCTTATGCTGAAATAAGGGAACAAGAACGTACATTCAGTTAGTAAAACTTAAAGAAAGACACCGGCATATCACCTCAAAAATGAGAAACAGAGGTCAACAGAGACTGAAGATTCCTGAATAAAAGGCATGTTTTATACACACACAGAACTCCCATCACATTTTTGGATTATCAACATGACTGCCCACGATACTCATAGAGTTTCTTAAAACAAAGACTTTACCTATTTAACTCAACTGATGTAACCACAACTTCCAAACAGGAAAACTACAAAGAAAAGAGAAAAAAGCAAATCCATAAGGCCATATGCCAAGCTGTGTACATTAAGGAAATTATATACACATAAATGTATGCCACGTCCTTCATACCAGGAAGGAAAGAAAAACTGCTGCAAGCTGCAAATCGCTTCTTTTTATCAGATGGATATCATGTACATTAACGTACATTAATGGTGAACCAAACTAATTCTAAAATCTTTAAATCAACAGGCAACAATCTGAAAGAAAAGGAAAACAAAATAAGAAGAAAGAAATAATATGAACAATAAAGAATAAACCAAAGGTGGACATGAACAGTTCTGGATATTCAAGTCAGCCGTAAGACAAACATCCAGCTCTCAAGCACACTGTAAAGAAAGAGTCAGGTCAGTAGAAATAAGAAACTTTGTAATTCTGTAAAACACAAGTCTAAGAGGAATGAATGAACACACACACACACACACACACACACACACACACACACACACACGCACAGAGAATCCCTCTTATGAATCAAGATACACTAATTAAAACATACACATTTGCACAAAAACTGATCAAATTATCTCATTCAATGTCACCTTGTCTTGCACGTAAATTGTACATTTGGCCTGCCAACCCATCCAACTATGTCAATATTTTTTTTTTCATCAGTTGACTGAGACGCCTGGAAAACCAAGAAAGGGGGCTGGGCAGTGAAGAAATTGCACCAGGCAAAGTAATAATGTCAGACTGAGAAAGTGAACTTGGAGAGCATACAAATAAGCAACTCACAAATGTGTGCACACGCTCCATGCATACAAACACGCACTTCACCAGACATTAACATAAAAACACATTTCATGTCATCAAGCCACAAAAACCAACCACAACTGTCAAAAACCTCTTTCATTGATCCTTCGAAAGGCCAAAGCCAACTGGGTTTCATATGAAGTAATTCCTTGCTATCCTAATTCCTTGTTATCCTAATCTTGAGGCTGTAATAATCTTCCTCTAAGCATGCATTCCTAAATGAAATGATGGCCAGACATTGTAGGTAAAAATGCTTCAGCCAATCCAGTAAGTCCTTGCCTGTCATTCTTTTTTGTCCATAAGCCCCACTCACGAAAATCCAGAGACTAAAGGTAAAAGTTTACTCAGTATTCCCTTTCTTCTCTGCCAGTGTTGTAACAAACTCTGTTATTAGGTTGGGGCATGATCTGAAAGTGAAGTGATGGCATTTTGTTTCACTACCAATATGCAGCCAACTTTGTTGTCCAGTTAGAAATGAATTGAAAAGTAATACACAAAAGCAACTTTTGTTATCAGTTTGGAAATTATCTTTAATCTAATGAACAGGATTGTCTAAAGATCCCTCCACAAAGTCTGAGCACTGTGATTCACTTCCTTTGAAAAATATGTAAAGAAAAAAGTAAACCATGATTATGCTAAATGGTACCTGCTCAGCAAAATATCTGGAAGTTATAAGATACCTGATCAGCAAAATATCTGGAAGTTATAAAATCTCTTCAGTTATATTTGCACCACATCAATGAAAACAAAATGTGATTTCATCGTTTAAAAATCAAATCAAATTTCAAAAACCTTACATATATATGTACACATAAAAATATACGTATCAATAGATTAGGTAAAGAGATCTACGATAAAATGCCATGATCTCTCAAGAAAGCATGCCGACTCTCCATCTGAAACTGACGCATTTCTGAACAAGGGGAGTTAACTCTATAGCTATGAGTATCTGCATTCCTTGAAAACAACTTACAGTCAATGCTGATATCTTACTGTGTTTTTTTTCTGCAGGCCATCCCAAGAGTACAGTAAATATGATTAATTAGGCTAAACACATTTCTTTCCTTGGTGATTTCAATGCTTCATCCAACTAACCAAAGCCAAAGCCACAACTCTCTCATATACTGACAGTCAAAATCAGAGTACACATATGAAGGCAGAATCAAATCAGCAGTAGTCAGTTTAGTACATGCTGCTCTTTTTTTTTTTTTTTTTTTTTGAGATTCAGTGACCACATATTCACAGCAGTTTCAGCACTAACACAGTGATATTATAACAGGAGGTTTTACACACTGAAAATGAGAAACCAATGTCCACAATCATAGCTCCTCTGATGACCATACACAATTTTTGAGTAAATAATCACAGCAAAATATCTGCAACATTGGACTAGAATTTTGGCACTTTACACACAGAAGAAACAAAAATTTGCAGCACATCTTACCGTCTTCAACAGTTCTCTTGCGAGATCTGCGCTCCATCTCATGATCTTCCGGTTGTAGGACACCAGCAATTCGGAAGAAACCTTTGAAGAATTTCATCTTCCTTCGTCGTGCAGATGCATACACGTTGGTCTGGTCAAGTATGTAGTTTCTTTTTCGTCTGCCTCCTAAAAAAAAATAACCAGTTATGCATTTGAATAAGAGTTGAAATAAAAACTTAAGCACTCTCAAAAATTCATCTGATATTCTGATAATAAAAAAATACCCAACAAAAGCGCTTAATGTTCTTACCATAAAAAAGACACAGAATATGAGGACCACCACAGCATATTCCTTCCCTCTTAAAGAATCTCAATTTATTTGCATTTCTTATGTGACTAGAAAGAAATAACAAACATGTGAAAGCACTACTAAGCCCTAGAAGGTAGCCAGAACCACACCACACCCAAATTTAGTAAACTAACCGTGCGACGAGGATGCACAGGAGCACTACCTTTCTCTACTGTGCTTGATCCTGAGCAATGAAATGCAAGGTACCTTTCTCTATTAAGGTTGATCCATCAAATCTGAAATATCTGTAAGTTAGGGGACTAAGGTTGCAACACATCAAATCTGAATATATCTGAGTGTGGGCTGGCAAGAGCAGCATAAGTATAAAGTCTCTGATAAGGCACTCAAGTTGAAAAAAAAAATAGGCAGATAAGTAATTATTTAAACAAGTACTGTAAAACTGATTCTGAAATCTGTAGGTACAAACGACTAAATGCCAAAGGAAATCACACCACTCTAAAGAATTGTCTCCCTTTGTGCAGTTCAATGCCCTGCTTTTGCGCTCCCCTACTTTCTGTTGTAGTAACATTTGGAAAGTGCTGAGCATTAACTAAGATGCAATGTTCTCAACAGGTACCTTCAGTTCTTGCAGATGCCATCTGCAAGTCCTTCAGAATAGATTATAACATTGGTGTACAATTCTCTAACCTCATGCAAATGTGATTAACTACACTACATGACAATGAGAGAAAATGGTCCATCTAACATAACTGTGGATGATTTAGCAGCCCATGTGCCACTCAATCAACAAAAGCTCAGACATAAGCACAGACTACAAACTGGATTGATAAAATCAACTGAACTTCAGATAACAATGACCTAGGTGATCAACACGTGGGAAAGTTGGAGTCTGTGGTCTTTAACCCGCATCAACTGAACTTCAGGTAACAATGATCCAGGTGATCCATATATGTGGGAAGTTTGGAGTCTATGGTCTTAAATCCTTACATTGGTTATTTAACAACTTACAATAAGTATGTTGCCTGGTGAATTAACAAGAAGGAAAGTTTGAAACAAATAGTTACGTTTGCATAATAAGCATAACTTTTCAACTTTTAGTATCTGAACATGACATGCAGAATTAAAAATTGTTAGTAACTGAATAAACAATAATGTAAAACAGAACTGGTGTGCTTGTGACTGTTTGATTGGTGCTTACTTGTCTAGAATGTGAAAATAACACAGGTGGCACATCCTGCTTGTCATACTCCAAAAGCTTGTTCACAAAATCCAGTCAATGATGTTCCACAGTATACAGAAATAAGTTACAGCCTTTTTCAAAGGAAAGTCAGCGTGGATTATACCAGTCTTCCAAGCAGGTAATCTAGGTAAGAATGAATAAAGTACAGTTCAGTTTTCACATTGAAATCACTTGCTGATAGCACAAAAACACCTCAAAATGGTCACTATCCACAAATGTAACAGTTAGCCTATACTGTCATCATTACGTTACTGCAAACTTGAAAAGGTTAGGATCATTTATAAGCACTACACAGAGTTTTTCTTCCCCACTGAATGGCATGTTGACAATCCCGTCACCCTTATCACTCACCAAGTCACTGACTGTGTTGATCTCCAAATCACAATTATATGGTGCTTGATCTAAATAAAAAATATCACCCACCACACCCAGTTCATTCAAAATGTCCACAACTTCTTCTTCACCTACTTGTTCCACAACAGCATCAGCAAACAAATCTTCAAACAAGTTCCTAGTTCTATCACATTCTCTGGTGGGCGCCGCCACTGTTGTTTGCCAGAAGATTCAAGTCACACTATGCATTACAGGCTGCTACTTTTTATTTAAAAACAAAGTTAAAATGCTGAAAATCCATGTTCCTGCGCTCGTTCAGTCATTTATCTAAATTAGTTCATGAATGAGCCATAGTTTCGTATCAGCCTGTGTA
Source organism: Conus betulinus (assembly GCA_016801955.1). Classification (NCBI taxonomy): domain Eukaryota; kingdom Metazoa; phylum Mollusca; class Gastropoda; order Neogastropoda; family Conidae; genus Conus; species Conus betulinus. Next base: position 734,191 of record JADBJO010000254.1, on the reverse strand, counting down.
AGTGAAACTAGGTTAGCAAAGCCAATCGTGACTACCAAATTGTGGCCATAACGTAATGGCGCAAGTTACACTGTGACATTTGGATTAACCTAAGGGTTAATCTTTACACTGCTCAGAGTGAACACTACAGTCAGTCACAAAACATCAACAACCCTGAGAACATGCCCATCAAACCAAGTTCACTGTTGTTTAAGTACAGTACCCTGGTTTGTCTCAGGCTCAAGATTTTATCTGATAATATGGTAGTGGTACATATAATGTCAGGTAGGTAATGCTGCTTATAGCCCAACCGACTGCAAAGGGCCATATCAGTGCTGTCACTGCGTTGAAGTCAACTCACAAGTCATTCATTCACATAACCCTTTAAAATACACCTAGAAACACATCTGAAATTTTGTTAAAAATCTTTTCACTGTAAAATTTCAGATCAGATGAAGAAATATTAATCTCTTTCAGAAATTCAAAGATCACATCAGGTGGAACACTCTGAACAGCTTTTCATGGAGTCTGCTGTGAAATGTTTATGTCTATCCCCTACTCAGATTTGAAACCGAAAGTTAATGATAATGTCAGAGACCTCTGGCAGGAGGACTGACAGACAACAAACTTTTCCAGATCCTTCAAAACAAAACATCTCTGGTGGTTTATGCCGTTTGCACACTGGCCATTGGTTTTTAACTCATTCATACCTTTTAAAGAGTAAAGAAGCTCAGTGGTGCATTCCTTGTCATATACCACTCACAAAGAAACATATTCTTTAGAGTGTTGGAACTTGCATGATGTGAGACATAAACATGTTGCATTCCTGGTCATACACCTCACTCACAAAGAAACATATTCTTTTAGAGTGTTGGGATTTGCATGATGTGAGACATAAACATGTAATATCAAAACGACATGATATATAAAAGGTTACAAGAATCAAAGAATAACCAATACCTAATAACATATACTGTGTATAAGTCTGTTTTATTTTTCCTCAATGCAAGATTGTTTTCTATTATTCTTTTTACATGGTGATAGTGATGAAGGGGGTTTGTAGGGACAACTGGCCTATAATGAAACTGAAAAGCACAGTCTCACTTAGATTTTTTTTTCTCAAAAAGGTGCATTCTATGGTTTATACAAAACACACAAAAAATAAGGAAAAACTGAAAACTAGACTGGAACAACGAACACCAGATTACAGAGACCAACTCTCACCCATTCAAAGAGTTTGTTGAGACATTTTGTAGCTTTGTCAATCAGCACTTCCCAGCGACCATGATAGTTGCGTTTTCGAGGCAGTCCCATCACACGCATTTGTCAATGAGGGTATCTGTGCCAATGATGTTGTAGCGTTTCTCTGGATGAGACTTCTGCATGTTAATGCCCATGTGGTCTTTCCCACTCCAGGTAAACCAACAATCATGATCATCTGCAAATCAGTTCCTTATTTCAATCAATCATACATAATTTCTAGTAAAAAAAAAAAAAAACACAACCTTTTAATCACCAATGTTTGGTTACATTAATATTCTCATATATAAGACTACAACAACATTATTTCTTTCTGATTTCCACAAACTCCAATTTCAACCAATTTCAACTGAAGTGTCATTCTGGTTGAAAATAATGTTCTGGCTGGTAATATCTGGAATCAAGATTCAACCCTTACAGAGTTTTATATAGTAACACTGATCATTCATTAGTTACAAAATGGTAGCCGCAAAAGACTGAAAAAGGTAATTCAATCTCAATAGCTGCAAAAAAAAAAACTGAAAAAGGTAATTCAATCTCAATCAGTTTTACTGTCACACATAAAATCAAAATAAAGAACTCTCCTCCAATCTCCAATAATTAGGATTCAGTCAAATCAGCCTTTGACTGGCGTGTCCTTGTGCATGTTTCCTAAGAAGAAATTGTATAAATATACTTTCCATTGGTTTTCCACCTAAAAATACATGCTGACTAACCTCACAGTCTGCTTTTCGTTCCGGGCTTTTCATTCCACGGACTCTCTCTGACACAGGTAACTGACCAACATAGGTGAATCCCTGGGGTGGAGGAAACCAGGCATCCATCTGTCCAAAATTCACCTTCACCCTGAAACAAAAAAAACAAACAACACAAAATGTCAACAACAATGCAACTAGCTTCACTGGCAATATGGTTAGTATAACAGATTACAGGCTAGAAAGTCATGGGACTGTTTCCCATTACAGCTATTTCTTTGTGGGATTTTTCAGCCCTGACTAGTTTCAGTCCAGAGCTGAATTTGCTATGGGCTCTAGTGGAATGCTCAAACATCACAGCTGAGTTTCTTCCACTTAATGATGGATGCTTCTCTGCCACTGGTTTTGCTCGACTTTCCTGGCCAACATTAGAAGTGTCTTATCTGTCATGCAGTCTCTGACTGGAATGGAATTCCACAGCATCATCAACACCCTTATCTTCACTGATCAGCATTTAAACAAACCTTAAATTCTGAAGCTTATTATGCTTACTCTCATGATTACTTCATTTTCTCTCAACATCTAAGCCCTTGGTACATTCACAACCAGGTCATAGGTACTGATACGCTATGGGGACTGTTGTTAGCTGGACATGGTGTGCCCTCCCGAGGAGAATGCATCACTCATACTGGTTCTGCTATAATGCAATTGCCATTAAAAGGGGGCTCATTAAGTGGTGTCATGCATAATTACGTTAAATCAGAACAGTCTCCAATAAACTAAAAATACTCAGCAGCAGTGCAGTGTCTCCTTTTGTGATGACTTTGTACTTTTGTACACACATCTTTGGATTGCCAGTACCGGGAATGCAACAGGACAGGTCAAGGTAAGGCTGTGTGGGGAGCTACAATTAGAGGCATGGACAAATGCCTGAATATTGAAAAGGATGATCAGAAGCATGCTCACCTGAAACACTATTTTCCTTCTTTCATTGTTCACATGGGAATGTCCGTGCATTTCCTATACAAGAACTTGGCACCACTGGCTCAAAAGACCTTTGAGAAAGGGGGGTCTCTCTCATTATGCAAAGTCCTTGCTCTCTCTCTCAAAGGCTCAAATGGGGTAAGTTATCACACACAAAACTAGATAAAACCCTAGCATGATTAGGAAAAGGAGAAGACCCATAAGCAAGTACTGATGGTGACAGCTAATAACAACACAAACACCCTAAATCTCAGGAGGGGAGGGGAAACTTCCGCCAAAAAAGTCAAACAGCTAGCTTAGGACACACCTAGATGAACGACAAAATGGACACCTGTTGTTGCAATGAAGCCATGATACAATGCAATATTTAGGAATTTTCAGCCAAAATTTCTTCATGAGAAGCCAAAGAATGACAAAATTCATACTCTGAGGGCAAAGCCAACATTTACAGTCGTTCGTCAGAATCCATGACGAACAATATTGAAGCCTGAAATACCAAACAGCCAGGCATGCTCCTCCACCAAAGAAAAAGAGTAAACTCAACTAGCTGCAATAAGGTGCAACGTTTTCAAATCACCAAAGGCCACCAATCTGGCAGGCCTATTTGGGATTTTTTTTTTTTTTTTTTTTTTTTGGGGGGGGGGGGGGGGGGGGCAAGGGGGGAGGAGAATATAATTATATAACGTTGTTCCATACCAAGTATGGGTAAAACATCTGTTTGGACAGGTAAGTGTGAAACAAAGGATCAACAAAAATAACAGTGCCTTTAGTATGGGCACCATTCTTAAATTCCGTACTCTACTTTTGTTTTCGTAAACTGCACAACTCCACCGACACCTGGTCATCATCTTTTTCTTACTTTTTTCTTTGCTTTTATATGGATCTATCCAAATCCTGATCCCTGTTTGCCTACATTAAACTAACTTGCCCTTGTTTTTTCCCCCCCCCCCCCCCCCCCCCCCCCCCTGTTGTTGATTCTGTATGTACCTGAATAGTCTAACAAGACAAACTTACTTGCAGTTTTTCAGGAGGATGTGAGGGTAAAGCGCCATGTCCTTACTGCCAACAGGGAACCCATGCAGTGGAATAGCCACACCAAACCATGTGCCATTTTTCAGAAAAGAGATAGAAGCCGGCCGCGATTCCAGGTCCAACATGGCACCAATGACATCTCCAGCTCCAAACCTCTGGCCATAGTCAGAGAAGCGGCAGTTGGTTGAAAATTTTCCAGTTCCACCATATCCAAAGGACCAAGGTTCCTCACCTGTAAAAAATACCAATCTATTTAAGCACTGTTTCCCCATGTCTGATAAACATTTCATCAGCCTATGCATTATGTTATTCGACAGTTTCCTTAATTGTTTATCAACTCCTATGGCATTTCTCGTCATCCCAGGACCACATGGTGTCCAGGACGAGGGAAATCATGATGGTGTTGCTTTGGTGAACTGAGATGATGAGTTAGTCAGGCTTGCTCACTCCCTTCTGACGTCCCATGCACACCTCTTTCTCTCCGACATCTGCTACAGTGGATCCTGCATTTGCATATCTTTAGAGCCAATGTCATGCCGAGTCATGAAAACTGAAGCGTACCAGGTGACAGCTCATTATCATACAGTAACCTTTCACCGCTGCATGTGCCACGTTGTGATGTGTTGGCTGAGACTGAGCTATTTTTTACACCAGCCCAGTCCTTTGAAATCAGATCACAAAGTACTCCGTCATATCTTACTGATTTTAGTTCTTTGTTTAGTAAAGAAACTGTCAAGTAGCTATTTTCTTACATACTAGTGGGTTTCTCAAAGTGATTTATGATGAAAATGTGACTTTTTTCAATAACAGAAAAAATTTCCCTTAGATGCATTTGTACCTACCTTGAGTTTCACTAAATATGAAAAATAGCCTCTTCTTCATCCAGCTACAAAAAGAGTACAGGTATATGCTACAGCTTTGGAACTTTGTACTGACCCTGTTCAATCAAACAATAATCATGTGTCCAAATATCAAGTGTTTTTTGTGGTGGTACAATTTCTTTTTTAGGAATTTTTGAAAACTGTGTACAAATGCCCAGTATTCCAAGCAATGTTTCATTTCATATTGGCCATTAAGGAATGAGTTAATACACCACGGTTATCTCTGCACTCATACATGCACACTGGTGCACCCACTGAACATTCCACTCTCTTGGGAATGGGGTGTCACACATCTGCTTCTCTTCTGACATGACTGAGAACAAGAAAAATAGTTTCTACTCTACTTATACACACACGAAAAATCCAAATGCACAAAAAAAAAATGTATAACAGAAGACTTCCTAATCCCAGGTAATATGCTACAATGGCTTCTTACCTGGTCATTTTTCCACATACACACACACTTGCATACCACACCACAGTTATTAAACAGGTCACAGCAAAATGCTTCAGCACTTGGTGATGGCAATGCCTTATAAATATCGGGCACCAAATTCCACTTAAATGAATTCTGTGGTCATCTCTGGGGACTCTTCCTCAATGCAGAAGTATTCTTCTTTCTTTCTTCTTCCGCCACCTCTTGATTTTGGACTTGATCCTTTGACATACAGGTGTTCTCCTTTTCTTCTTTCCCCTTTCTCTGGGTTTTGGACTTGGTCTTTGTTTCTGAGCTTGCCTAAACTTAACCCCCGAGTTAAAGATCTTGCTTCCATTTCTGTTGCCAAGACCATATTATTTCGGACCACAATCTGTCCTGCTCCTTCTTCTCTTTCTCTCACATTGTGTTGCTGCTCTTCTCCCCATTCTCTTTCTCCTTCAGTTTACAAAGGGATGCCCAAAAAGCATCTCCCCTGGGCCATACCCTTGACCATGTGCTTCTCTACCACCTTGTTCACATCCATGATGAATTCCTCTCCAGCTGCATCCTTCCATACATAAGCATTTACAACATTCCTCCATAATAACCTGGTGAACAACCACTTATCGCCAAATGGGGCACAGGACATTCATGTTCACTTCAAGGTCGCTTTCACCTGTAATTCTATGACGGAAATCTACATCATCCAACCAGCCTGACGATAGCATCAACACATGCCTTACAGCAATACCAGCAGAACAAGTGAAAGGTTCCTGTTCTTCAAGTGAATGAGTTTGGTCTATTTACTAAACAACTTCAGCTGTCTGAGCCCCTAACACACCCGCTCGATACTCTGCGTGGAAAATTCGTCTCTTCTTTCACTTTCAGAGAAGATTCAAACTTGAGAGGGGTGATCACCGCTTTTGATGCCTACTGTCATCTGACAGTTATTTACCTAACAACTTCGACTTCCTTCACACAGATCAAAGATCTGCACTAGGCTAGGGCACTCTCGCTAATCAATAAATTAATAACCCACTTCTCCACCGCACTCTAAATTCTTATCTTGAAAGTGTCACAGCCCTTTGTGAAAGACTTTGTTCCCTGTAACTTTTTAAATCAGCATCATTTGTTACCCACACTTCATAACATTTCAATGGACACTATGACAGTGTTTGGCAGTGGCTCTCTCCCCAACAAGTACCTCTGAGCCCGCTATTCATTTTCAGATTTATGCAATTCAATGACAACTGACATGGATTATGGATATTTTACAATTCTGCGCCAATCTGACTTACTGGCATACACTGGGAGAGGGTTCAGGTACAAATGTGTGCATATGTACTCAAGATCATTTCTCATTTCTATCCAGGTGCCCAGCAGTGACACATCCTTAAGGTAGGGTCTGAGTTCTTGTTGGAAGTATAAATGAAAAAAGCATAAAGTTCTGATCATGGAAAGGCTATATACAACATAGTAGCCCATAAACATGTATCTCTCTGTGTCATGACAAACACTTAATCAACAGCAAAGTTCCACTGGATGTCTGGGGGCTGCATTGGAGGTAAAGCTGTGGAATTTCTATCACAAACAAGAAAACCTGAACCCTGCACTTATGTTTTGTTTGGTTTGGTCTGCTGTGGTCAGGCCCTCCTTGTTTGATGGCCAACACAGAGGACAAGAAACTGGGAGATTTTTTTTGGCCATCTCATCTTCCATGCTGCTTCCAGATCTTTTTATCCTAAAAACTGCTGTTGATGTACTTTTCAACTGAGTGCAATTTCTACAAAGTATGTATACAACTCTTCCAAATTTTTGCAAAGAGGAGGGAGGAGTGGGGTGAGGCAATTTGTTTTTGTTTTCACAAACCATCACATATCAAAGCGTAGAGGGACAGCTAATCTTTAGTAGAAATACCTCACTATAGCTGAAAAGTTTCCTCCGATGCAAATTACTTTACACCCGATTCATCAACATGCTTCTGGCTCAAATTCATGTTCAAAAGCATACCAAGACAACACACAATGACTACATACCGCATGTGCATTTACCACACAAGAACTTCCATCACCAGATTTTTTTTTTTCCCAACCTGTTTTTCAAGCTTGGTGTAATCAACATACTTTAGCCAAACGTATAAGGTACCTGAAGCAATTTGCTCATTTGGCCAAGTTTTGTAGCTGAAACAATCAGTGATTTCCCCACTATTTAAATCAGTATCTGATCACAGTTAACATACTTCGTATTCAGAGCGCTCCTCTATTTTTTTTTTTTTTTTTCATTTCTTTCGTGGGCTTTTTTTTTTGTTTCTAACATAACAGAATATAACACACATAAAAGCATTTCTAATGTACATTTGATTAAACTTCATATATAAAACAAGCAGACTGACTTATGCGTCAACAAATTGCCTACCCAGCTGGAAAGAAGATGAATCAATGGACCATCCAACTCGCACCACATGTGGATCAAGCTCCTGGTGGTCTTCCCCAAAATCCACAGGCAAATGTTCCAAGATGTGGACTTCATAGTATACCTGCATAATCAGCAACCAAAACTGTCATACAATCACAACAGAATCAGGCATCACAAATCCTCATTACATTATAATCAGTCCACTCACCTTAGCTACCATATAATATATTCTTGTCGGTACAATATGCAAAATTCTTGAGAAAACTCAAAATCACATACTATACACGCCCGATTTTCCTTCAAAATCTATTGAAAACAGAGCAATAAAACTGCACATGAAGAAGAAAAAAAAAATACAGATTTCAAATCCAATCAGATACAACCATTTTGAAAAGTCTTGACCAACACAAAATTTCAACTTTTTTTTTCTAGATTATATGCTTCACAAAGTGACAAGTACAGCAGAAAAAGAACTTTTTGCAGGTCAGCTATACCTTTCCTTTGCAAACTCCATGGGTAGCTCTTGCTCCTGCCCAAGTGAAACAGAAGCCTGGGGGATCCAATAACACGGAAGCACCAAACCTGAAAGCAGAAACAGCAAATTAAGCAACTGATAATACATAAAGAATGGGGGTTGATTCCATTTAATGATTTCCATGATTAAGCGCAAATTTTCAACTTCACCTATGTAATTGCATTTTCAATTTTTCATCTTTTTAGTGTGTGTGTATAAAAATCCATGTGCATCATTAATAATTCCTCATAAAAGCATCAAACAACTCACTTGGGCTGCAACAGGACAACGATAAAATCTATCAATTACTCTACTGAATGTAAATTTTATGCATTTCATCCACCTCTTCACAGACCCTGCGGAAAAAAAGACCAGACAATTCATTCATGATTTCATAGCACATTATGTCCTTTTTAAAAATGTCCTGACATATTTTTCTACAAAAGCTAATGGTAAATTTCTGCAACTCTTCGAAGTTTGTCTTCTCTGCAATTCTTTAACCCTCTGCCTACCGCATCGACCAAGATCGACCACGAGATTTCCTCTATCTGAATACCGTATCGACCACTGAATACTAGGTCAACCACTTTCACTTTCACCATCGCATATCCCAGAATGCAATCGCCACAGAAGAGTCTTGCAGTACAGCCGTTTCTGGACGCCATTTTGCTTTTGTTGCACAAGTTTTGGTGGAGAGTAGTTTTGCTGCTGTGAATTTTCAAAGTTCAGCTTTTTTTCTGCTAAGATTTTTGGGGAAAATGGGCGGATGGAGTAACTATGCAACTTGTAGAATTCATTTTCTGATGTGATAATGATGAAGACAGCGTATTTGAGGGCTACACTCTTGAAGAAGATTTGAAGCAAGACGATTCGGACATTGATCTTGACCTAGTTATAAAATAAAGATTGACTGCTGACTGATTTTGAGGCTGGAATCGATAATGATTCAGGTGATGATAATGATGTGGAATTGCCTATTGCTGCTGGGCTCAGCCCCCAAAAAAGAAAATTCGAAAAAACAAAGTTGCTAGAGATTCTTTAATTGTTGACTGGAGTGGTAGGCTACAAGAAATGAAGCCCCAAAAGTTTCGCTTGTTTTGACAGCCAGGAGACCAGGTCAGTCGATGGGAGTGTCCCATGATTTGCCTGTGGGAGCGCCACCTTTAGCCTTTTGATTTCAGAGGAATTTCAGCAGACTTTTAACGAGAAACAAATTTATTTGAGCACAAAAGCAAGCAGAAAAGGATGAACATAAACTCTGGCCTAAATCAAAAACTGCCTCGTTTATCAAAAAGCAAAGAGGAGATGGACAAGAGGTACATCATCACCACAGTGTGTGTGTGTGTGTGTGTGTGTGTGTGTGTGTGTGTATGTGTGTATGGGTGTCGGGGGGGGGGGGTGGGGGTGGGACTGCTTAGCGCAAAACCACATTGCTGAATTCCATCACAATTTCAAGTCCAGTATACAGTGATCTGTTCTTGTTATTTTCTTCCCCTCAATAGTCAGAAGACAAATCTTCTTATATGTGATGCCTTCAGTTTAACAAATTTGTTGAAGTTTGGGTCTTTTTTTTTCCCTTCACAACAAAAAGTTGATATTTAGTGTGCAGACCATATAGAATTTTGTTCCTGAAGGTTTCATTACTTTGTTTAAACTTGAAAAATCACAATATGCTCCTAATCCATGACATTCTGTGGGTATACTGAATTTAGGGCAAATTGTTTTAGCACCGAGAGAACACTGAAGTAGAGTTAGTCTGATCGTTTATTTGTGTGTGTGTGTGTGCGCGTGTATGTGTACCAGTTCACTATATATGGGAAAAAATGGCTGTTTTGGATGGAGTGATGTCTTTGAAATTTTTTCATTACTTTTGTAGAACAGACTAGTTAAAAGCAAGAATTTTTTTTTATTGAGGTTTCTCTATGGCAAGTGTGTATGTGTGGCGGAGTTACCTCACTTGGCATGGTATTCTCATAGTCATGTAGCACTAAGTCATTCGGTAGTCAGAGGATTAAAGCAAGCACTAAATTCTAAAACAGAAAAAGCATTAAAGGTACATGCACTTCATGTTAATATTTCTACTGTCTATGAGCAAATGCTCTGAGAAGTATCCAACTAACTTTCAGATAAAGTAATGTTTCCTTCATCAAATTATAAACACTTTGAAGGGTTAATCCTTCATCACTTGTCACATGTTCGATCACCTCTCAAAATGACAACTATTGTATCATAATTCTGCCATTTTGTCTCAAGACACAGCGAGCTCCGAGCTACCTCAAAAACCACTGTCACGAGTTTGCTCACCATATATATATATATATATATGTATATATGCATATATATGTATATATGTATCTACCATAATGAAAAAAACTGACTTTGCATTTCAAAGGATCTTGACCCATTAATGCCCATGCACCCTGTGAGGGTGCTTTTACTTATCACACAGTTGAAAAACTACAACACATTTTCTATTGTTTTCTTTTATGTATATCCCAGAGTCCATTTTGAAGTTAGTGACATGCCCCATGTATTGCTTCCCTTCATCTGCTGATGCATCAGCGGCTTGTCAATGAAAGATGGCTTCTGCATCAAGTGGAGAAAATAAGTATGTCTCAAATTATTGTAAATAGATAGATTTTTCTAATGCACATATACTTAGCATCATTATAAGGTTCACAATACAACCAGTGGATTACTTTTTATGAGTTTGAAAAGTTCCATGTAACTTTCCTTGAAAGTGTAACGCACTCTTGTGGGGTGCAGTGGGTGTGAGTGGGGACAGGATTTCATTACATGGGTACACCCCAGTAGGGTGCGTTAGGCAAGAAAGGCACCAGTGTATTGTAATGATTTGTATGCAGTATCTTTTTCAACACCAACAGAGAGGATATGAGAGCTTTCCTGGGAATAATTCTGCTCTCTGGATACACCCAGCTACCAAGACGGCCCATGTAGTGGGAGCTGAATACCGACTGCCACAATCGCGCTCTCTCTGCTGCAATGAGTCGAAGCAGATTTGAAGACCAAATGCAGTACCTGCATTTTGCTGACAACAACTTGCGCTGGTGATAAACTTACAATGGTCAGGAATTTCTTGACAATTATCAATGAGCGATGCTTTCTGTACTTTCCATTGCAGACAGACCTCTGCGTGGACAAAAGTATGATTCCATACTTTAGGCAACATAGCAGCAAGCAGTTCATCAGGGGCAAACCAATTCGGTCAGACATAAAACTGTGGTGTCTGGCTGTTCCCAAGGGTTATACTGTACACTTTGAACCCTATGCTGGTGCTCAGGGTGCAGAGTGCTTGCTGGGACTGGGAGGCACTCTCATTCTTGATTTGATTTGAGAGTTTTTTTGGGGTTTTTTTTTTTTTTTTTTTTTTTTTTGGCTGTCCCAACCTCTGCACCACTTCAGAGGAAATGCACCCATGCCGCTCATTCTGACACCCTATCCACAGCCACAGCCTGGTCAGCTCCGCTGCAGCCCCAGCACCAACAATCCACAGGAAGCCGTCAATGTCAAGTCATCAAGAGGCAACCCGGAGACACTGCACTGCTGCCGAGTCACTTCGGTGGTGTTCAGTGGCGCCTGTTCTGATCTAACATACGCAGGACACCACCTACTGAGCCCCCTACCGACGACAATAATTGCTTAGTCGCGGAGCCAGAGTGAACGAGCTCACCCTCTGGAGGGCACCACCACGTCTGTCCAACGGCAGCCCCCATGGACTTGCCGATACTGGTGACCCCGACCGAACCAAACCAAGGGCCACAGACATGGAGAGGGACATCAAAACTGAAGTCACCAGGACAGCAGGGCATGAAGGGCCACAGAATTTGAGACATTTTTTTTATGCTGATCGATGAGAATGAGGATGATTACGATCATACTACCGATTTCCATTTCGGTCTGAGACTACATGACAGGGCTGTACTCTACGTTTCCTTTCATAACATATCCCGGCATCAACGAGGCCCAAGAGATACAGGCACCTGCAGTGTTGGTCAGGAAATTTGAGCAATACTCTCAGAAACGCATCCATTAAGTGGATTAAACTGAACTGTGTGGTCCCAGTCTTCCCAACTGAGTCCACAGCAAACTCAACTCTGGGTAGGAGCCGGTTGGGACAGAAAAATCCCACATGACTCTGATGGGAATCAAACCCGCGACCTCCCAGCCGGGAGTCCACGGCGCTAACCACTTTGCCACAGCAGCTGGTCTTGATTTCAGAGTTACTTGAGCGTCCCTACCATCTCACATTCGATAATTATTTCACATCTGTTCCTTGTCTAGCACAAATTGCTGATGATGACACTGGTACAACAGGGACCATTCAGAAAAATTGCAGAGAACTGCCTACTGAGGGATCCTGCTCAGCTGGCAAGAGATCCATATGGTTCTATGGACTTTCAATGTGACAAAGAGACAACATCCTCATTGTGGGAATGGAATGACAATAGTGTTGTGATGATAGCCACAAAATGCGATCATGTGCAACCACTGGGTCTGGTTAGAAGACGATGCAAATGGCAGAGAAACCACAACAACGTACAGCAGCCCAGTTTGATCAAACTCAATAATGGGAGCGGCTGATCGTACTGACCAGAACATTAGCAAATACCACGCCTGCATCAGAACCAAGAAGTGGTGGTGGCCATTCTTTGCCAACACTGTAGACAAGTCCATGTATTTTACCACTTCAAACATGAAACTTGAGCTACTCTGAAGTGCAGTTTGATGTTTGTCTCAATATTTCTTTTGTTTGTTCATAATACCGAGTTGTGCCACTTGGGTAGTATTGTTTTCCAATAACAAGAAAAGAACCATGACATTTCAACATTTTGTTTTCTAACGTTTGGGTCACAAATTAACTCCAATTATCTTATACCAGGAATGGTTGCTTCCTTTATTTTGTTTCCTTTTTTGTTCACATACAGACGTTTATATTTCAACAACAAAATTCCATATGTTTATGCCATAAGTTTTTTTTTGTTTTTTTTTTTGTCTACAAAGGTTGTTAGAGTATAAATTTGACTGGTCATACCTAGGATTGGAGGCTATCTTTATATCAAATGCCACCGACAGATTTCTGATACTTAAATTTTTTTTTTGTTTTGTGATTTTTTTTCCCCAGTTGTATTGGACAAAACATGTTCCCTCTAGTGCCCATCACACCTTGACAAGGTGCAGTCAAGAAATGAGTTGATGTTACCTTTCATGCCTATGCATTTTCAAAAAATCAACCCTGTTTCACGTCTGTCTGAATCATTTTCATTTGGGATCTTGTGAAAAATTTAAAGAATTTAGCAAAAAGTACACTTTGGGCATTAATGGGATAATACGTACCCATATTCCTTGACCAGTAAATGCACATACCAATAATAAAAAAAAAAGACTTTGCACTTCAACGGATCTTGGTAACTTGCAAATTCATCCTTACCTGGTGTGTGTGTGTGTGTGTGTGTGTGTCTGTGTGTGTGTGTGCAATATGGTAGCTGGGAAAGCATGGCACTTCACTGGGGGAAAGTTTCCTGCTTATTCTGTTCCTTGCCTGCATGTGAGCAGCACTGCCCTGGAATTATGTGCCTGAAATCGTTTCACTAGATAAGCTAAAATCTTTAAAACTTGTAAATCATTCACTAAAAACTTTTGACTGAAGCTAACTGAAAACAAATTCAACAAAATAACATATGCATGTAATAAAATTCCTGTTTCAGAGGCTTAAAAAGAAAAGCATACCCATCTGGATCGATGCATAAATTGAGGTCAGAGTTAAAGTGGTCCAACACACAGATGGAATCGTCAATATTTGGCTCCTCCACATCTTGCTCTGGATTGGACTGCCAGCGATTGTCAAAACGACCACTGAAATGACAGAAACATGCATAATTATACCAAAATACACCAACAAAACCGTGGATTATCAAACATTTGAACATACGACAACGGCTTACATCACCTATATTAGTCATACAAATTCAAAAGTTATGAAATCACACCTCACAGGTTAAAACAGTTAAACACATAAAGGAATGTTTGAAAAAGACAAAGCTCTATCTTGGATATCTGAGGTGTGGGTGTCAGAATAATTCATAGGTAGGAGGGATGGAAAAGGAGTGGAGGAGGTACGGTCTTCCTTGAAAAACTCATAAGCTGGATGGAATGGGGTTGGTGGAGGAGGTATGTATATTTCTTCCTTGAAAACCTTCTAGGGAGAGGGAATAGGGGTGAGGATTGGGGATGGGGGGGGGGGGGGGGGGGGGTGATAGGAAGGTGAAATGGGGCGAGTTATGTGCAGGGAAGTTAAGAATGACGAGAAAAACTACGGAGCACTTATAATGAGAATACATGACATATTTTCTTCCTGAACAACCCAGTGAACTATATTTTTCCCGGAAGATTAGAAGCTTTTCTGTCCAAATGTTTGGAGAAATGGCCCCCAGAATGTTTCCAACTGTGGATTCCTCAAAAATTTTGGTCAAACAGTAGAGGATTTACAGCCCTGATGTCTACACCCGTTTCTAGATCACTACTGATCTAACTTGGCTTTTAAAGAAAGATGTTCACAACAACATCAAGTCAATGAATCATGAGAAACAAATTGACGAGTCGATCAGCCTTCAGAGGGAAAAAGTACAAACAAATTCATAACAATGCACTGCAATTAAAAGACACAAAAAAGCTCCAGATTTTTCTTTATAGGTATATACAATGAAATCACCATGCAAAAGATGCTAAAAAATAATGAACAAATGCATAGGAACTAACCCTTTTCCTTTATCCATTTCATACTACCCCAAGGCCTCTTTCTGGAGTCTGCACCCATCATGGATGGAGCCTGGGGCACCACCTTGGCGTAGGGAGGGACATAGGACCCTGGTGATGGGAGGGATGGGGTGGCATGCCTGCCATGCCCAGATGCTGCCCCATACCCTGAGCAGCCAAGTGACCCCATTCCCTGAGCTGCTGCTAGCTGCCCCATGCCCTGAGTGAGCTGGCCCACACCCTGGGACAACTGGGCTGCACGTACTGCTGATGCCATGCCTGGGGCAGTGACAACTGAGGAGGTCACTACAGGAGCTCCTGCCACATGGGCTGCAGCCACTTGGGGATGCAGAGCCTGCCAATAAAACCCACCTTGTACATTTCAGTTAACACAAAAAGCATACTTATGCCTGACACTTTCTCAGAGCTGCCAACGCCTCAAAGCACAAAGTGTAGAACTTTGACATTTTTTAGTACAGCATCTAAGTTCACCTGTAACGCTTGTATGTGACAACACAGGAGCACTGTCAGTTGCACTTTGCTTTGTACTCAACATGATAGTGGATTAGGACAACAGAAATCTTGCTAGTTATCATATGGTTTGACTTACCTTCAAAAAAACAAAAAAACAAAAAAAAAAAGAAAAATGACTGACAGTGAAATTAATCAGCAAGGCAGCAAAATCATGATTGTCATTTGCTATTTTTCCTTCTGTTTTTTCTCTTCCTCTTCTACCTTGGCTATTGTTTTTTATGAAACAAGTCTACAGTCTAAAGATCTATGTTGTTTCAGTTCTGCTTAAGCACTGCTAAGTCTGTGAAGATTGTTTTTCATTTTTGTTTCTGGGGGCCATAGCATTTCCTCAAGAAGTGTAGCAGTCTTGCACTGTCAATGAAATCATCCTTTTCATAGCATGCTACGCCAAAAATACAGCACTTGGCACCTCTGCTTTTTCCAAACACCATAAACCAATCCATAATTTTAATATGGCATTTGTTTTTGTTTTAAAACCATTTTAAAACAAAGAAATGGGGGAAGAGGCTGGGGGGATTATCAAATATGGAGAGGTTGTATTATACTCCCTGTTTAAACACTTGCCATGTCAAACTTTGTAATCTATGCATAATTTTCTAACCCTTTAAAACTGCAAAATAACAGTCACTGTAGCCTTCTCTTCGAAGGTCTGCATGCATAACGCAGACAAGATTTTCCCTTTTAAATGTAATATCAAAAAGACAATTTATTTCTTTACCCTTTTAAAAAATAAATGTACAAACAAAGCAATAATATTAAGTTATGTTTAAAAAACTAGCATACTGCAAAAAAAAAATCATAGCTCTAGCTTAATTTGTTCCCGAGTTATGATCCGTTAAAGATTTGTCGAATTTCCGTCACAGCCAATTTTGTTCGGAAGGCCTACTTTGACAGGTCCTATCATGACAAATACCTAACAGAAAAAACTTAACTTTGTTTGTGGACTTTAAGTACAGTACTGTAATAGAAAACCAAATATGAGTCAACCACTACATGTATGAACAGAGATATGATACATCAAAAAACTGCTTTTCATGCAGTTTGAACGAGGGCAAAAATGCACAATGTGTCAAATTCAAGGACAAATAATTTTCAAAAATGAAAGTTATATCCTTTGAAAACTACATATATCTGTCTACTAAACATATAGATAAAGCCCAATTTTTTTCAGGATGCTAATCAAATATTTTGTTTGCTTTTAAGGACCTCTAATTTGCTTAATCATGCAAAATGGGCTGCGACGGACATTTTGCTAACTTTAGAACACAATCCTCAATAACTTCTGAACCCCAAAAGATATCAGCATGAAACTTTGCCACAGTGTGAGAAATGCATTTTACTTGTGGAAAAAGTCACAATTGTTGTTTTTCATGAGATATGATTAGTAATATATGAATTAAATTAACAACAATTTACAGAAAAGATAAAATAGAAAAAATGACACACCAGAGCCTTACCGAACACTGATGCTGGTTGTTGCACTCATATTTTAAAACAAATAAAAGTTATTTTCACACATTTCTTTCTTGCAGCAGAAGCTTGAAGCTGTAGAGAAATGATAAATTTCCAGACATTGTTAACAAGTATGAAAATGGAAATGGAGAGGGGGGGGATGGGGGGGGGGGGGGGGGGGGGGGGGGGGGGTTGATGGCGGGAAGCATCAAATGTCCACAGAGTTCTGAAGTGAGTGTGCTTGTTAACAAGCAAATCCAAAGTGTCAATGTGCCATGTTTCTGCCAGATGATGAAATTGGAGCAATACTGATATCATTTCCACTGGCAAATACAAAGTTTCTGTGGACTTTCCACTTGTCCGCAACTTTTGGCCAGGCAAATGTTGTTCGCCTTATGTTGCATCTTTGCATGAAGTGGATGTTTCCCTCTTCTGGGGAGATTACTTCAACCACTTCACCAATATAAAAGTCATCATCATAATGGACAGCCACCATATCTCCCAACTTGCTAAACTGGTAGGCGGTGAAAGATGGCTGGAGATCCTCGGACTGTGGGCTTGAACTGTTAGAAGCTCCTGGTGATTCTCCTCTGATCATCTGAAAAATGTAACACTGGATCATCTGTTAAAATGTAGCACACACACAAAAAAAAGCATTATGTGTATAACAAACTGTTTCAACAATTGAAACATCAGTAATATCACTGAGTGTATGGATATCTACACCATGTGTGTTTATACATTAATCATGACATAATTTTAGCTGTATACATGGGGATGTTTTCTTGATTATGCAGTGTTTCCTTTCAGAGAGAGAGAGAGAGAGAGAGAGAGTGTGAGAGTGTGTGTGTGTGTGTGTGTGTGTGTGTGTGTGTGTGTGTGTGTGTGTGTGTGTGTGTGTGATATCTGCATTTTATCTACATTTTCTTTCATAAACTTGATTATACATTGGTATGTCTTGTTTCTGGTTGTCTCTTCATTTGATATTTGTTTTGTTAAAATTATTTTGTTTAAATGTGTAATATGTGATGCTGTTTATACTGGACGTATAAAAGTAAAATGTAATTTTAAGTCTTTTTTTCAAACACACACACATACAGTGACACACCCCTCTCTCTCTTTCTCTCTCTCTCTCTCTCTCTCTCACACACACACACACACACACACACACACACACACACAGAGAAACAAACACTGAAACAGGTACATTTTACAAACATTAGTTAATGCGTACACCTGACAAAAAAAAAAAAAAAAAAAAAAGTACCCCCCCCCCCCCCCCCCCCCCCACCCAACCCAAAAGACTGCATTTGTTCAAGAACTTCAATTGTTGCTTGCATGATTGTTTGTCACTAAGGTGTATGTATGTTTTAGCTAGTAAGTATGCAAACTTGACAAAATAAGGTACATTTGACATGCGCACAAAAAACAGTGTGTGCATTTGTAGGTGCCTGTGCTGAATGTGTGTGTGTGTGTGTGTGTGTGTGTGTGTGTGTGTGTGTGTGTGTGTGTGTGTGTGCATGCAATTTTTTAAAATGCTTGATAATCATCCCAAATTTCCATAGGAATCCAAATATAAGGAATGCATTTCCCTTTTCCAGCCCACTAGATATTCATGATATCATAAACACTGATAATAATTATACTAATTTAAAAAGACTATGGACAGAAAAAAAGACACAATAATTGTACAGCTAGAGGCGTGAAAAGAATATGAAATTGATAAACTCATAGTTAAATACACAAATCGTACTGTTTAGTGCTTTCACTTCAGTGTCAGGTGCTGCTTATGCAAACAAAGGCTTGAACTTGAAACAGTTGAAGTCAGTATTAACTGTCCAAGCAAGGGTTAACCGAAAAATAGTTGAACAATGGGTCTAACAACAATCGAATTGTATGAATTTGAACTGTAACAATTAATCCAGAAATAGGTCTGGGCCTACTTTCAATCAAGACTCCCGACTTCGTTGTAGTTGATCGTTCGAGTCAGTGAATGTCAATAATTGAGTTACTCCCCTTGGCATCACTCGATCGGCTACTAGTTTGTTGTTTTTTTACGGACCAAAAAACACAACAATCCTACACACAAAAAAATACACTAGAAAGAAAAAAAAACCATAAACTTTTCGATTACTAAAGACAAATGTGCTAGGTAAGTCATTTATCAACGGTATTTGTTCAAACAAGTTACCAATACACTACTTCCGGTAGTACTCGAAATGATCGCGGCTAACATTCTCAAGGTGGCCTGTTTTTATGCAGATAACTACTAATCTAAAGAAAAATACTGAATAAATTGTGATAGATAAACTTAAATCATACGTAAGTGTTATAATGGACAATTCTTACCGAGTTCCTTGCGGAAAATCTCCAGATCTTGCTGTGCAAAGTTTGAGTCGATGCGCTCCATCTTTCGTGTTGAATCAAACATGTGCCGGGGAAGGAATGTGTTTCACAAGACGCATGTTTTGATTGGCTGAATTAACTAGGACAAGCCATGAATACATTAACCTCGTACCTCATTCGAAAGGGTACGGCTTGTGCTTCATTCCGACACCATGAAACATGCATTTTAAATCGTTTTTTCCGTCCGAAATTCACAAAAATCGGCATGGATGTGACTTTAACTTCATCCTGTGATTTCATTAGACCAGCATTCGATTTTCCCCCCAGACCGTTAAAATCTACGTTTAATTCCCTTTATTTTGATACCAGATACATGTGTGAGTGTTGTCTGTACCATTTAATCTTTGGTAGGGAAGCACAGTGTGTCAAAACCGACTCGACACAGAATCGCCGCGGGCGCTGGACACGGACCGAAAGTGAGCTGAACACACACCTCATTCTCTCTTAGATATTTATTTCTTCACACATCATTCACACTTAAAACAAACACTCGTTGAAAAGAGGAAAGATTGAACTTTATTTTGACATATTTTTCAAAGCAAAACATTAAAAATCAAACCCATACTTAAATGTAGAGCTCTAGCTGAAGCTGAGCTTGGAAGTTGCATAAAGAACTCCAATTTTGATACGATTTTTCTGTAAAACAGCTTTCAGAAAACAAACAAACAAACAAAAAACTGAGAAAGTAGCACAAAAAAAGAAATGATAACATCAAATAATTTCATATATCAACTAACAACAGTCATGGAAAGAAACAGAGAGATTGTCAAATTGATCTAGGCGTGTATGTGCATGTGTGTCTGTGTGTGTGCATGCGTATGCGCGTGCATGCGTGCGCATGCATGTGCTTTCTTTTTTAAAACTGGTCAGACAGTATATATACCTGAGGCAAAGCAGGAAGACCAGGCCCAACTGCTCCAGACATTGGAAATGGCTGTTGGCATAGCAACCATGTATGGTTGGGGTACCACCATTGGTACAAATCCAGGATACTGATTCATGATGAACTGTTTCAAGTCTTGAAGCAGGTCTCAACACCACATATCCTGCCAAAAAGAGTTCTAGATAAAGATTTTGAGAGAGAGAGAGAGAGAGAGAGAGAGAGAGAGAGAGAGAGAGAAAGGGGAGGGAGAGGGAGGGAGCACTACATCAGACAAAAATCTAAAGCGAAGTAAAAAGCAGGTATGTAGTAAAAGCAGGGGGAAGTTGAAGATGAGGATTCCATCAAATCATTTTCATACCAACAACTCAACAGAGCACTTCAGTCTTTCTGGACTTTCTCCAATTTTTTTTTCTTCAGATCATTTTAATTTTTTTTTTTGCAGATGCCACTAAAAGTAACTACCAGCAGATTTTCTACCAAAAAAGGAGAAATTTCATGCCTGGAGAGAGAGAGAGAGAGAGAGAGAGAGAGAGAGAGAGAGAGAGAGAGAGAGAGAGAGAGAGAGAGCTCAGAGAGAGAGAGAGAGAGTGAACAACAAGGACATGTTTTGGTAGAGAAAGGTAAATTTGAGATTTTAACAAGAGGTTTAAACATGCAGTTGAACTGAGCCCCATATACCTAGTTACATGCCTTTCACTGGCTATTGACCATATCATTTGTAACAGTCACTGAATTGTCTGTAATCCATTGAAGTGACAGTATGCTGTGTTACTAACTAGTTTCAGTCACTTTAATTAGTATTCTTTCAATAAAAACTGTTGGCTGAGCTTCAGTATGTCTTTATATAGGCTTGCTCTTAAAATGAAATAATGTGATGGTGGTTGATCAATCTAAGGGTATAGTAAAAGTATAATTGAACTACATCAAAACCAACTCAGCACGAGATCTGAAATTAGTGAAAAAGTGCGACTGTAAGAGAGTTCTTGAGGAACAGAAAGGCATTTAGAACTCATAGCACCCATAACAAAGCTCCTAAATCATAACTTCACTATAATCTGTTTGTCTGTAGATAGGACAATTTTTCTTGCTGGCCTTGCAGAGCTCTTTGTCATTAGACCCATTTTCAACAACTGTACCCAATGGATATATTTTTTAAAAGTGTGGACAAAGTTATGACCAAAAAAAATCAAACATTATGCAATATTTCATGAGGCACATATCTTTGTGTGAACACTGAAGCAAAACAATAAGACTTTATTTTGATCAACTGAAGTTTAGCATGAAGTTCTGTACTCATGTGTTGCTCCCAGTTTGCTGAGACAGTCGTCATGATCAAAATGATCAATGATTAATTTTGATCTAATTTCTGGTCTGCTTGCAACACAATATTCAATATTTATGCTTGAGGCATGATTCACCATTGGTTAGTGTACAAAATGTTCACCTGCAACTATAGTGCAAGCCTGTTGTAATTCTGCAAGCATTTCTTTGACTGGACACTGACAAGCAAGCAAACACAAAAGCAAATTACAAGTTAATACAACACTGTGACACTTATGATTTTATGTTGCTTGTATGCAAATGTCACTGTTGAATGTTTCAGTTCTGTTCAGCAGTTATGCAAGAAGTACAAATGCTTCTTTACTACTAGTTCTTATGATTATGAATGAAATGAGTTCTTTTGTATTCAGGTAGACTGACTATTTTCACAAAAAAGTTTAAATATCGGCTCTTGTTGCATTTTCCTTCTGGAAATCCCTAGCAAACGTCAATGCTTGCACTTCAAGATTGTCACCTGCAATGTTACCTCATAGATACTGTGAGCTTTTTTTTAGTTTAGCTGTCAGAAACTCCCTTTCGAAAATGAAATATCTTGAAATAAAGTCAGTTTTTCCAGCGCTTCATGTTCCATTTTCATGGCCATTTAACATTTGATCATCACTTGAAATATTCACTTTGCTGAGTTTGGGATATAAATGGATCCACCTGCAAATTCCTATTAGTAGATGTACTTGGTTTTCTATGCTGACCATAACATAGGATAATTGTGACTCAGAAGTAGTTTTTAGGGTTTTTAATTTGTTTTATCTGAAGACATTAGGATAAAAAATGCTGATTTAAAAAAAAAAATCTAATTCGTCCACCATGATTTACACTGTGTGATGTGGAAACAAAAATGGCTGATGCCGTGATGGCTTTGTGAACTGTTGTGGCAAACCACAAAATAAAACTGCTGGACCTGATGAGCAGCCTTCTGCATTTTTACTTATCACTTGATCTCTGTGGTGATTATTTCACTAAATTTAAGTCAGGCACCTGGTTGAAAGGTCAGCCACCAATGCAAGTGATTCACTTGCATGGTTGAGAGTTGCAATTGTATTGTTCCTCAGGGAAAACATATTTTTGATATTAAAAAATATACAAAGCAATACCTTATCTTTTACTTTAAGTGTGCTGGTTTCAAGCGGTCAACGCAGTGTAATTCAAGTTTCATTCTGCACATCCGTTTTCAGGGTCTCTGATAAGATATTAGCTTATAGTATACAATAATGTATGCACTCACTGACTAGGGGAAGGGGGGGGCTGTCGGAGGCGAGTCTCAGCCTGAATCGATCCCCCGCCCAACCCCCCCCCCCCCCCCCGAATTCGCCCGGGTAATCGTCACTGTCTCGCAATCCTCGGATACAGATACAGTACTCGTCAATGTAAGTTCTTTGCTTAGACAATTTGCAGGCTTTTTTCGGTTTTGACCCCATCCCACCCCTCACCTTTTTCTTTTTTTCTAGAATGCATAGTAGTTATTCCACCGCTAGCAATCCATTTGTCGAGGCAGCCGGCACGTTACCGTCAGTGTCTCTGTGCGCGTCTGCTTATTGAAACTAATAAAGATTTACAAAACAAACATTTCATATACCAATTCTTGACAACTAAACAAACTGCAAATACACACTAAGCTAATAGTCCGCATATAAGAACAATACACGAACCTGATTACGATAAATGTTGTCACAAGGTTATGCTGGAAAATTCCGAATACTCGCCTGCCCAAGATGGCTGCGATGTGCATATCATGACGTCATCACTTTTTGCGTTTCTTTCATCTCACTCCTCGACACAGTTATAATAGGCTAATGATCATAGGGCCTACCAGCCGTACTACCAATCGTTACAGTGATGATCATTAGAAGTAGCCGTAATAGTTCTCCAATCGGGTCATTGAGTGAGATGAAAGAGAAATTAGTACTATTATCATGATCCTCAAAGATTCAGGGGATTATTAAAGTAGTAGTAGTAGTAGTAGTATGTTGTTGTTGTATTATTTTGTTTTACTACTACTAACAATAATCAAATTTGTTATTTTCTTCTTCTTTTCATCTTCCAAAGTTCTTTCCCTTAGCTCCCTAGTCATACCGCTCTCAAAACAGGTTCTTCGAGTCGTCCAGTGTGCACAGGCCAAATTAGGAGCTATACAAATGTTATCTCTGTCCGTTCTGCAATGTTGTCAGTACGTCGCTGTTATTGTTGTGTTGTCTTCCCCTCATTTCCCTCCTCTGGACAGTTCGCGTGCGCATACACACACACACACACACACACACACACACACACACACACACTTCTCTCTCTCTCTCTCTCTCTCTCTCTCTCTCTCTCTCTCTCTCTCTATATATATATATATACTTTCCGCGGTCACTGAGGAGAAACAATCAGGTTTCGAAATACCGGTATCTGACCAGGAATTATATCTTTGTGAGTTTCCTCCCCATTGGAGATTGTCTCCCGTTTGGAGACTTTAACCTTGCTGAAGGCTCATTTTGAGCAGCATTTATTATTCCCTATTCACCCACTCAAGCACATACTGTTAGTTAGACAGAATTATCTGCCACTGCAGATATGTATGCTTATCTCCCCCTATTTCTTCAATCTAAGACATAGGAGCAGTTTGATCAATGGTGCTATTGTTTTTGTTTTCTTTCTTTTTTATACTTAGCTTTGAGCTTATCTTGGAGCTTTCTGTTTTACAGTTGGAGTGTTCATTTAAATGTTGTGTTGATATTGCATATGTGATGGTGGTTTGTGGTGGTGATGTGTGCGCCTCTCTCTCTGTGTGTGTGTGTGTGTGTGTGTGTGTGTGTGTGTGTGTGTGTGTGTGTGTGTGTGTGTGTGTGTGTGTGTGTGTGACACTGTTTTTGGCGGGGTGTGTGTGTCACTCTATATTGGTGTGGTGTGTATGTCTGTGGTGGTGGGGGTGGGGGAGGGGGGTGGTAGGATATGTGCGTGCATGTGTTAATATTTATGTATAATAGACTGACACAAGATGGATAAATGAATTGACAAAGAATGAATGAACAAATTGAAATATTTTTTACTGATATACTTGTTTATAATTTGTTGTAATATGTGAATTTTGATAATGGCACCACAAACAAATTTTCCTTGTATTCTATGAGGACAAATAAAATATCGTGTATCGTGTACCGTGTATCGTGTATCTGACCTGGAGTTATATGTTAGTGAGTTTTCTCCCCATTGGAGATTGTCTCCCCTTGGAGACTGTAACCTTGCTGAAGGCTCATTTTGAGAAGCATTTATTATTCCCTATTCACCCACTCAAGCACAGAGTGTTAGTTAGGCAGAATTACCTGCCACTGCAGATATGTATGCTTATTTCCCCCTGTTTCTTCAGTCTAAGACATAAGAGCAAGCTTTGTTTATAATTGAATAATTCTTGCATTCATTGCAACACAAAGCTGCTCTGTAAGTTGCTGGAATGGTGCTCGGTTACTTATCCTCGGAATTTATTAGTGTATTGTAATTTAGTCCCTTGCAGATTCATTCCAAGAACTGACTCTCAGCACTTGTGTCTTAAGAGGTTATCTTTATATTTCTACTATACTTTTCACAAGAAAATGTAGCTTGTTTTGTTCTTTGATGATTGTCTTTTGCTTCTTAGGTGGCATTTTTTTTCAAACTCAACAAACATACTGCAGTATTGCACACCAGCCTTTTTCTGGGATAGCATTCTTCCTAAAAGCGGAAAGGCAGAGGAGTCAGGTTATCGCTTTCCACGGTTACTGAGGAGAAACAATCAGGTTTCGAGATACTGGTATCTGACCGGGAGTTATATTGTTAGTGATTTTTTTCTACCCGTTAGAGAGATACTGGTATCTGACCGGGAGTTATATGTTAGTGATTTTTCTACCCGTTAGAGATTGTCTTCCTTTTGGAGACTTTAACCTTGCTGAAGTCTCATTTTGAGATGCATTTACTACTCCCTGTTCACCCACTCCAAGCACATACTGTTAGGCAGATTATATGTCATTGCAGATATGTATGCTGATTTTCCCCTGTTTCTTCAATCTAAGACATAAGAGCAAGCTTTGTTTTATGATTGAATAATTCTTGCAGTCATTGCAACACCAAGCTGCTCTGTAAATTGCTGGAATGGTGCTCGGCTACTTCTTCTTGGAAAATATATATAATTATCTCTCTCTCTCTCTATATATATATAGACACACACACACTGAGAGGCAGAAATTTCGCACAAACATAAACAAAATCATACACAAAAATCTCATTTGTCAGTTACTTAACTGGAAACTTGGTAACAACTCTAACAAACCAAATCTGCGTTAGAAATTTGATTGAAAAGTGCATGTGTGAAACAGAAAAAAACGATCTGAATCAAATTCATGAACAACTATCAAACAACATGGTTATTGCACGGCATAAACCATCTTTCAAAAGAGATGATTCTGTCAATATCTGGTGTATCCACCATTGGCAGCTGCACATGCTCGAAGACGCCGAGGCATGGACTGCACGAGACGTCGGATCTGCACCTGCTGGATGTTGACCCATGATGCTGAAGAACGGCGATCAGTTCACCTCTCGTCTGAGGCCTCGGCTGCTGCTCCACTCTCCTGCCGAGTGCAACCCAAAGGTGCTCAATGCAGTTCATGTCAGGTGACAGGGATGGCCAGGGCATCACCTCCACTCCATTCTGCTGCAGAAACTGACGGGTCATCCGGGCACGGTGTAGCATTATCATGCTGGAACCCAAATCTGCGTCGTCCACCATGGTGATCCAGGAGTGGAAGCAGGACAGGCTGGAGAACGTGGTTCACGTAACGCTGTGCCGTGATGTTGCCATCGATCACCACGAGCTGGGATCTAAAGTTGGCATTGATGGCACCCACACACCATCACTGAAGGGCCGCCAAACCGGTCGAACTGCCTAACACAAGGGTCATGATACCGTTCTCCTTGTCTCCTGTAAATTCTGATTCTCCCATCAGCGTGGCTCATGCAAAAAAATGTGACTCGTCAGAGAAGATGACATTCCTCCATGCGTGTCTTCCCAGGAACGCACCATTTGCTGCCCAATGGCGCCGGGGTCCTGCCTGTGTCTGTCAATCAATACAGGGCCAATGTAGGGCCTGTGACACCTGATTCCTGCATGTGAG
>JADBJO010000254.1:695000-705000 GCA_016801955.1 Conus betulinus | reverse complement strand
CCCTGCCATGGGAAGTAATAGTGTGGTACAGCGTGACATAGTTACTCCCCGTGAGCCCATTCATCTTGCTAAATGATTCTGGATCGCGATTTGATCAAGATCTGCACTATAGATCCGTTCCCAAATTGGAAATGCCCAGGAGTCTTATTCCATTTTATCTCTCCACTATGTTTTATTAGAATCGGTTCAGCACTTGTGTGTGTGTGTGTGTGTGTGTGTGTGTGTGTGTGTGTGTGTGTGTGTGTGTGTGTGTGTGTGTGTGTGTGTGAGAGAGAGAGAGAGAGAGAGAGAGAGAGAGAGAGAGAGAGAGAGAGAGAGAGAGACAGACAGACAGACAGACAGACAGACAGAGACACAGAGAGAGGGAGGCCATTAGATACCAATGAAAAACATAAGTTCCTCCACACAGGATTACAAAACAAACAAACAAACAAACAAACAATACAGACAAACTGATACCGCATCGAAAAAAAAAAAAACAGCAGCAGCAACGAAAACGATTGTTAACAGACTTCATAGAACAGAAGCGTATTATGGCTTTTCCTCATGCGGTAAATTTGACCTATATTTTCTGTAGTATTAAAAAAAAAGAGGCTGACACGGTTAGAAAAAAAAGTTCTTAAGAAAAAACAAAACACATAATTTTTGTGCAAATGAGAAATCCTCCCCTCCCCATCCCACCCCCTTCCGAATTTCCAATTATAGACACACTTCAAACTGAATGGATTAATCAAGAATTGTCGAGATGGCTTCCCATTCGTAAGCACCATCTTTCGCTCTGAGCCCAACAGATTTTTTGAAAAGAAGAAAAAGGACATGCTGATGTCAGCGATGCCTGGGAGAGAGTCCTTACGATGCTTTAGTCCTAGGTTACGGTTCACGTGAAAAGGGGGTTAATGCCCCTTGATTAATGCAAAGAGGTTGAGTCAACCTCTGACAGTGGCTTTTGCGTGTTACATGTAGAAACAACACAAGACGCCTTATAAACAGTGCAAAATGCCACATAACAACACTGCAGGATGAAAGTCCAAATACCATGTGCAAAACAGCATAGGCTTGATAAAGGGGGGGGGGGGGGGGGCTATATTGAGTTCTTTAGAAGGGGGGGGGGGGGGGGGGGGGGGGGGGGGGGGGGACAGGGAAAAAAGAGAATTATGTGTACCTCTTCTGAGTTCTAAATGTGATGAAGAATGGTTCTATAAGCAATACTAAGAAGAAAAAAAAAATCTGTATTTAAAACTAAGGAAAATTTTTACTTCAAATTGCTTTTATGAGTCGAAAAGAAAATGCTCGTGAGTTGCTCAGTGTCGGAAACATTTCACAATGTTACATTTCGTCTATGTTAGACAAACTATTTTATACCGACTTATAAAGTAAGACCCTGAACATACAAACTGAATAAATCAATGTCCCAATATAGAGTCCCTCCCCTGCGTGCGTATGTGTGTGTGTGTGTGTGTGTGTGTGTGTGTGTGTGTGTGTGTGTGAGAGAGAGAGAGAGAGAGAGAGAGAGAGAGAGAGAGAGAGAGAGAGAGAGAGAGAGAGAGAGAGAGAGAGAGAGAGGCAAAGTTACGGCTTTTAATTCCCCCGTTCCACCTGTCCATAGTGTGGGTCTTGGGGCAGCGAACTGTCGGATGCTCAACGTGTCTGGGGCACGGAATGATGGGTTTCAGACTTAATGGCGATGGACCGCACACAGCCCCCATGCATTCTGGACGCCATTTTTACGAGGACGCTTGTCATAGCTTTGTGGATGTTCTCCATTTCTATAGGAAATGTCATCTCTGGACATGATGTACGCCCAGTGATCATTCACAATTCCTTGGAATCCTGGCACCACTTTTTCTCGGGTTTTATATTCTTTGCTTACATGTGTGTGTGTGTGTGTGTGTGTGTGTGTGTGTGTGTGTGTGTGTGTGTAGAAGAGTGAGAGAGAGAGAGAGAGAGAGAGAGAGAGAGAGAGAGAGAGAGAGAGGGAGATTACGCGCGCGCGCGCGCGTGTGTGTGTGCGTGCGTGTGAGTGCGTGCGTGCGCGCGCGCGCGCGTGTGTGTGTGTGTGTGTGTGTGTGCGCGCGCGCGCAGTTTGCGATTACCTGACATTGTTTCTGAGCCTTAATGTTAAACCAGCGGTAAATTTAAAACGTCGTTAAAGTCTATATTTGACGTTTGTTTTTGATTGTTTTATTTTATTCTCTCAGAATGGATCTAGTTGCAAAGTGAGACGACTGCAGGCCGAAATCTAAACAAATCTTAAATAAATGTCAGCGAACCGCCCAGAGAAAACGTGGACAAACGAGTCACAAGACAAAACACAACGCGTTTCGACCTCTTAGGTCTTCTTCAGGTGAAACAAAAACGAATAAAATAACAGTCGAGTTCATCCATTTAATGGATGCGTCTCTGTGTGTGTGTTGTTGATGTCCTGACCAACACTGCACGTGTCTCCATCTCTCGGGCTTGGTTGACGCATGAAAGTAAATATAGACTACAGCCCCGCCATGCAGTTTCAGACCAGAATGGAAATCCTTAGCATCATCTTCATCACCCTCATCTTCACTATTAAGCATAAGAAAGTCTCAAATTCTGTGGCCATTCATTCCCTGCTTTCACGGTGACCTCAGTTTTGATTTTCTCTCCAAGTTTATGCCCTTGGTGAAGTTCTGTTGGCATCGCCGATATCGGCAAATTCATGAGAGTCTCTAGACAGATGCAGTGGCGCCCTCTGGAGGGAGAGCCCACGTTGGCTCCACGACTGGGCAATTATTGTCGTCAGTAGGAGGCTTTAGTTGTTGGTGTCCTGCGTATGGTAGATCAGACCAGGAACCACTGAACACCACCAAAGTGGCTCGGCAGCAATACGGTGTCTCCTTCGGTGGGTTACCTCGTGACGACTTGACATTGACTGCTCCCGGTCTGTGGATTGTCGGCGCTGGGGCTGTGTCAGGACAAGCCAGACGGGGAGCCGGAATAGGTGGCGTGTCACTGAAGTGGAACGGAATATAAGACAGCATGCGTGCGCGCACACACACACACACACACACACACACACACACATACACACACGTGCGCGCCCGCGCTCACACACACCAGACACACACACACACACACACACACACACACACACACACACACACACACGCATATACACACGCGCGCGCACACACACATACATTAACAAGTCGCTATCTCTGGGATGAAATGGTGCCTAGCAATATGTGAAGTGTGCGGTAGGTGCGGTCGTCCTGGTGTCAGTAGGCCAACGCTGTGACAATGGAAACCATGCTGCAACTTCTAACTCGAGTGTGGAGCCAGTCGGTTGTCTTAGCGGTACTGCCCTGAGATGATTGTCTTTGCGGCACTGCCCCGAGATGATTGTCTTAGCGGCACTGCCCTGAAATGATTGTCTTAGGGGCAACATCCTCACATGATTGTCCAAGTGGCACCGCCCTGAGATGATTGTCTTAGCGGCACTGCCCTGAAATGATTGTCTAAGCGGCACCACTCTGAGATGGATGGCTTAGCGGCAACCGCCCTGAGATAATTGTCTTAGTGGCACCGCCCTGAGATAATTGTCTTAGTGGCACCGCCCTGAGATGACCATCTGCTGGAAGAGGAAAAACGTGAAGCAAGAAAACCAACCATCAGGAAGCATCCTCACCATCAGGGTGACAAAACGTACCATCCATATGAGCATGGTCGGCACGTCTTGCCGTTCCACACGTTTAAATTACCAGCCACGACAAAATGTGCCCACATGTCAGTACGCTTTGGTCATCGGTGTGCCGATTTGCGGCACGTTTTGCCGTCTCCCATGTCGTTTTGTTGCAAGCCACGACAAAATGTGCCCATATATGTCAGTACGCTTTGGTCATCGGTGTGCCGAATTGCATGCAGCACGTTTTGTCGTCTCCCATGTCGTTTTGTTGCAAGCCACGACAAAACGTGCCCATATGTCAGTACGCTTTGGTCATCGGTGTGCCGAATTGCATGCAGCACGTTTTGTCGTCTCCCATGTCGTTTTGTTGCAAGCCACGACAAAACGTGCCCATATGTCAGCACACTTTGGTCATCGGTGTGAGATAACAAGTGGCGAATCGCGCGGCACCTTTTGTTCTACGTGATGACAAAGGTGTCGTGTTCGTTATCGGTTGATTTTCAGTTTTTTCGGGCCGCAAATGGAGTGCAGAGAGAGAGAGAGAGAGAGAGAGAGAGAGAAGCAATCGGAAAGAGCGTGCCGCTAATATGCGCCCACCTAACAGCGCGTACTTTGATGAACAAAATAAGTCAAAAGATTAATGTTTCTTAAAAAGTTTATACCCCTTCTGCAATGTCTTTTCTAAAATCTAAAACACATAACATCATATCTTATAATCGCAATTACATTTAAAACCCGCTTCACTACAAAATATGAATAAAATATTACAAGCCCAAATTTGTAAAATGTGATTTTATTGGAACAAGTTATCTTTCTCCGGGACAGCAAAAAAAATACAAAGCTGACTTTTTTTTTTTTTTTAGCAAGTTATAATCAGTTACAATTATAACTATATACATTGACCGAAAAAAAAATTTTTGATCAGTTACAACTATAACTTTATACATCGAGGGAAAAACATGATTAAAATATTTTTACAACATATTCCAACAAAATTATCCCAATTTTTATCAGATGAACCAATCAATGCAGTTTTTACCGAGCTAAAGTGCAGATAAAAGAAAAAGAAACACCCGAAGGTGCTGGGAAGACCCAGAGAAGCACTGTCTTCACCTGCCTTTAGAGCAGTCCTGTACCACCCTTGGAGGCCTGCGCTGTACCCATCGTCAACACAGCGCAGGCCTCCAAGGGTGGTACAGGACTGCTCTAAAGGCAGGTGAAGGCAGTGCTTCTCTGGGTCCTCCCCAGCACCTTCAGGTGTTTCTTTTTCTTCTTTTCAGATAAAAACAACTTCCTAATACACTGGTCATGCATATACATATCTCATGAAAAACAGGTCAAACTGTTTGAGGTGTATCAAGGGGAAAAAAGCACCCGAAAGTAGAAAACAATAAAAGACTCATTGTTTCCATCATAATTCCCAACAATACCAATCACACATCTGCCTTGGTGACTCGATAATATACAAGTTAAATACCCAACTCAGTCCCGAGCATTTATGAGAAATATATATAGATAACAGAATAAATATCACTTAAGAAAAACCCAACTTGTATTGGCTTTCGTTATGTACAAATCGCACTCTGAATATGCCGATTCGTATCTGCACTTTTTGACGGAAGTGAAACCGTCTTGATTAACATCGGATGTTGTAAACGTCCGACCTAACGACAAGGGAAAATGGTGGAGATGGAAAGCAATGACAAATTTATGGGGAGTGCGAATGCGGCCAGTTTGACGAGGAAGATCAGTTAACTGTGGATGAAACTTAAAGAAAATTGAGAATAGAGCTGTCTCAGTCTGAGCCATTTTCAAACGGTAACCTAAACAGCAATTATCTAATGCTCCAAGAAACAAGCAAACCTGTAGCAGGATATGCCAACCGTTTGCTTTCAAAGAACTTCTGCGTATTCTTTAGATTATTTTTGGTCATCCTATTTAATGTTATTCATAGTCCACAGGGAGCAGTCAATTTCAAGTCGTCAAGAGGCAACCCACCGGAGGAGACACTACACTGCTGCCGAGTCACTTCGGTGGTTTTCAGTGGCGCCTGTTCTGATCTAACATACGCAGGACACCACCTACTAAGCCCCCTATTGACGACAATAATTGCTTAGTCGCGGAGCCGGCGTGAGTGAGCTCTCCCTCCGGAGGGCGCCACCACGTCGTCCAACGACAGCCCCCATGGACTCGCCGATACCGGTGACCCCGACGGAACCAAACCAAGGCCACAGACGTGGAGAGGACATCCGAAATTGAGGTCACCATGAGAGCAGGGCATGAAGGGCCACAGAATTTGAGACATTTTTTTTTTAATGCTGATCGATGACAATGAGGATGATTAAGATGATGCTACGGGTTTCCATTTCGGTCTGAGAATACATGACAGGGCTGTACTCTACGCTTCCTTTCATAATATATCCCGGCGTCAACCAGGCCCGAGAGATACAGGCACCTGCAGCGTTGGTCAGGAAATTTGAGCAACACTCTCAGAAACGCATCCATTAAGTGGATGAAACACGACTGTGTGGTCCCAGTCTTCCCAACTGAGTCCGCAGCAAAATCAAGGTTCAAGAAGCAAACAAAAATGGCATATTTGCTTGGCAAGAGCTTTACAATTTACGAAGAGGAGCAAAATAAGCCTCCCATGGAAAAAGAATCTATATGCAACACACACATTACATATTTATCAGGAACATAGAAAACCTAAAACTTACACCGGTACTAGATTCTATAGCACGCTTTGCTTTTTCATACAGGTATATATGAACATGCAAAATCTTTATCATTGATTCAATGTACTTAGTATAGTTGTGTACATTCCACCACTCTCTGAAAAAAAAGAACAACCAAACGTTCATGATAATAAGAAGAAATAGATCAAACGAATATTTAGAAGTAAAATAAAACATATGATCTAAACATGTGTGTTTGAAGTGGTGGTGGGGGGGGGGGGGGGGGGGGGGGGGGGGGGGAGGGGGGGGGGAGCGGAGTTGGAGGGTGGTGGTGGTGAGAAAAGGAGAGTGGACGTAGAAGGGACTGCACTCGTTTCAAACAAACACAAACACAGCATTTAATACAAAAGTATGTAGCATATTGCATATCATACATTTACCAGTTTGTTGTAAAATTGAGGAAACGTAAACAACAACTAAACCCCCCACCTCTCTTCCATATAGATATATTCCATATACACATGTGGTGCTCATATTCAGCAACACAACCACCACCCTCCCCAACCACACACCATTAAAGTCGGGGGGGGGGGGGGGAGGGAGAGAGAGAGAGAGAGAGAGAGAGAGAGAGAGAGAGAGAGAGAGGGGGGGGGGTATGTGGGGAAGAAAGAAAAAGAAGGTTGACAGACACAGTCAAACATGCAAAATCATGTCCATGCTGAAGGAGAAATGAACACACAAAGGTACAATGTTTTAGGCTGAATAAGAGAGAAGCTAAGTATACTACAGTGATATGCGCATCTGCATTACAAATACTACGGTCAGCAGAAGGCATAGGAGACGGGAGGGGTGGGGGGATGGGAGGGGAAGAAGGGCGGAGCAAGGAGGAAGGAAATAGTAAGGTGTTGAACCCAAACAGGCAGTCAAATAAATGTCCATAAAAAAAAAGAAAAAAAAAAGTTCAAATAAGTTGTATTGATAAGTAGACCTGCAACACACATATGTAGGCTCCGAGAGGAAAGGGGACAGAGGAGATGGGTGAGGAAGGACGAACAGCAAGGCTTTGACCCGAAACAATCAGTAACGTAAAATGTCCATGATTAATCATATTGCGTACTTAAAAAAAAAAAAATTACAATGTTTTATGACCCAAATATACAGGGAAATACACTGAAAACAAAGAGAAAAAACTATCCTGTGGCCTCCATCCAGCCACTGACAATTCATTACCACTCACAAACTTCTTGTAGCCTAAAATCATGTTGAAAGAGAGAGAGAGAGAGAGAGAGAGAGAGAGAGAGAGAGAGAGAGAGAGAGAGAGAGAGAGAGAGAGAGAGAGAGAGAGAGAGAGAGAGAACGCACACACATCTATGGGTACCCATGTGCTCCTGCGTGACATGTAACATCGTACAAAAAGCGCAAGTGGATCAGCTGCAGCTGTAACGCAACTCGTTTCTATAATTTTTTCATCCCGTCTTCTTGAATTTGTGTGTGTGTTACTAACATGGACAGAATTTAGATTCCATTTATTTATAAATGTATTCATTATTTCTTTCTTTACCTGTTATTTTCTTTTTTTATTTATTATGGATGATGCATTTATTTATTTATTATTTATTTATTTGTTCATTTACTTCTGGTCGAATTCATGTGCCACTTAATCTTTTCACAACGTAAAATTATTTTCTTTTAGCTTAAAAAACATTTTTTTCCCCGACTCTCGATGACGCTCGTTTGCACACCGTAAGAAAAAAAAAATCCATTAAAAGATATGCTTCATGCGTCAGTCGGCCCTTTAAAACTGAAAAATAGCAGTTACTTGATTCGATCCTTTAAAATTCGGTTGTAAGGGTTAACCACAGTACGCTTGTTGCATAAGTCCGCAAAGCGTTGATGGGATTTCCCCCAAGCAATGCCAGATCGAAAGAGATGCCTTCATTTCACACAAGGACAGTCCCGTGTACTGCGCATCTCACATACGGCAAGCTTGTCACAGAATGCTCTTGCCAAGCGATTCATCAAACTTACAAAAGCGAAATGGCGTATAGATATATTGCTGAAACGTAAACGAAACGATTCAGGAGACTCTTTAGAACTCTGTTCATGAATCAGTGTCTGCGTAATTATAAACAATATCCGGTGTTTGGCGAGAAGCTTGTTCATTTCGAAGTTCTTTGTAAATTTAATTAATCAATGAAAATAAAGAAATTAGTCCCGATTAAAAGAACGTGTTAAATTTTGCAAACAACTCGCATATTATTCAAACAAGTATCAGCATTTGAGGGGGGAAAGTGGAAGCTTTGTACACTGTATGCGGACATCTGCCATCTGCATTCAAACGTGTTGTAATGTGTCGGGTGCAGATGTACGGTTTTAGAGTTGATATAGGCCTGGCGCCACAAGATCTCAGCTGAGCACATTTGAATCAAGTACATCAACCAACGTTTAAATTTAAATTCCTTGGGACTGTATGCAGGGTGAGAAGTGCTAGACCATCCAGAACAAACTGAAGCCCCTCTGTGTAGCCTGCGCTTCGCTGAATCAGCTTCGTCTTCACTAGAGTGAAACTGTTTTCTGTAGTCGGCTGCCATGACGATAGCTCAGGAATGACATAGTTCCTGTCTAATGTGGCGGAAGATTTAGAATCAGCTGTATTATCATACACTTGATTAAAAAAAATCAATACACAGACGAGAAAAGGCAACCCTTCCATCATTTTTCACCAATCTCCCTCCCCTTTTTCATTGCACACGGGTATCGATGACCTCTCCCTACTGCCATCAGAGAAAGAATGCAAATTAGTTGGCTTTAAGAGAGCGAGTCGTTGAAATGTAACTAAATATACGATGATTAGTAACAGCACTGAAATGTGTTCTATCTACATTTTCATGAGAAATACCTTTATAATCATTACGATGATTTGCATTCCCTTTCTCAAAATGGGCCAAAGGATCTGTCCACTTCTCATGAAAGCCACGTTCATAAAAAAAAAGGTGCATGAAATAATTTCATGAAAAACTCTACCACTTGGAAATTGGAGTTCTAAAATTTCACTTACGATGCCATCCGGAACCGTTACCTTCCAATTTGGACAGTCGTACGATTATTGTAGTCGTTATAATCTAACTATCCGTTATTAATATCAATAATGACACCTATTTCTGAGAAAGATTTGAAATACTGAAATAATCTGCCGGTTATATTATTTCTTGGACGCTGTTTTTTCCTCCCCAAAATATGTCTAGTCTTGACAAATATAACGAATTTGTTTAAAGTACATAAAATTCTCACTTTCCTTTTGTACATTTTCTTCCACTTTCCTTTCGTACATTTTTTTTGCACTGAGCTGAGCAATTGCATGCTTTAAAAAAACAACACACTTCTTTATCAAATGTCCTGCGACGTAAGAGAGAGAGAGAGAGAGAGAGAGAGAGAGAGAGAGAGAGAGAGAGAGAGAGAGAGAGAGAGGAGGGAGAGGGAGGGAGGGAGGGAGAGAAATTCTATAACTCGCGGACAAAGATTTTGGACACATTTCAAATTATCCGAACTTTTTACTCCAGTAAGGACCATCAGATATTAACGCTATAGAAAACAACAACAAAAACAAACAACAACACAAACCTCAGAGATTTGGGAACATTCTTGATTTTATCTGCATTAAAGACTAAGA
>JADBJO010000254.1:687500-690000 GCA_016801955.1 Conus betulinus | reverse complement strand
GTGGAGGGAGGCCTCCCCAGAACAAACACCATTCTGACAGGAGCAGCAAGAGGCTTGCCGTTGGGCCACTGTTTTCCTTTAGCCACACTGCCGTACGTGGTTCTGATGGCATCCCGTTCCTTGGTGCCGTTGTTCAGATAGCTGGACAAGGCCAACACTATCAGAAAGGGGCTGCCGTCGCTGGACTTTGCACTTGCGGAACACGTGTCAACAGGGTTAATGAGAAACCGGGACAAGTTGCGGGCAGGAACTGTTTCTGGTGGGTGGAAGTAAATGTCGTTAGAGAACTTGAAGGTAGGAGGGATGAACACTGTCTTGAATCTTGCCGCTGCAACCGCCATTTTGTCCACTTCAGGCTTTGGTCGCACCGTTGTGTTTGCAGAGGGCACGTGTGAAATATTGTTTGCCTTTCCGTGGACTACAATCGCGCTGGTTTGGTCCATCGTGGTGTGTAAAGTGTCATCGTGGCTCAGAGTAACTGGCGTATTTTGTTTATGGACGTGGATATAAGTAAATGGAGTTCGTCGTGATAGCCTAACTCTCCAGAAGACGAGGTGGATCGTGAGCGCTCCAAGAAGGGCCATTCCAAGCCACACCAGACGCTTAAGACTTGTTCTGCAACAGTCAGAAGAAAAGAAACGTCGGGAGTGACATCAATAACCATTCGTTTGCGCACACAGGCTAAATTGCAATAGAATCTGCATGTAAACTGAACGTGCAGTTTGCCTACTCAAACACACAACACACACACACACACACACACACACACACACACACACACACACACACACAGAGAGAGAGAGAGAGAGAGAGAGAGAGAGAGAGAGAGAGAGAGAGAGAGAGGAGAGGAGGAGGAGGAGGATGATACGTATGTTGTATTATTTCAAAAGTGAGTTTTTTTCTCTGCACAATCTTACGACCAGTCATTCAAGATGATGGAAGTGGATATAAGATAACCTAAAATACTCTTAGTGGGACTGGTTGTATTGTGCAGAAGTACAGTTAAGGCTGTACTGCGTGGCACGGTGTGGTGCACTGTGTTGCATGTCTCAGTCCTTTTTTTTTTTTTTTTGTTTCCTCTCCTCATACTCACCCTCAAGTGCCCCCTCCAAGAATAAGACTCCTCATCTACCACTCTCTCACTTTCTTTTACACACTCTCAAGCGCCCCCTTCCAAGCATAAGACTCTTCTACCACTCTCTCTTTTTTTTCTCTACCTCTGGTTCTGTTTGTCTTTTCCTTCTATCTGCCTCTCCTTTTCCTCGAGTTAAAATGGGATTGGACTCTGCATTTTCCTTTTCACTCTTACACACACACACACACACACACACAAGTACGTCATACGTCCATCGTCCGTTACGTGTATGTTTTCATACGTCATTTCCTATACGTATTTATTTGTTTTTCTTTTAATGTTACAAGTCCTGAAGATGGTCGATGACAGAAACGTTGTTTTATATTAATTTTGTTCTGTTTTTCTTTTTCGAAATCTTCCGAGAATCATCAAAGACATTTATTACATGTAGTATGGTTCAGCAAAGGGCTGTTTGCACACACTGGGGGCCTGTGTGGTCAGGGAAGAAATGAAATGACAGTGATTAACACCAGTTAACACCAGACACTGTGGTGCGGTGGTAGTATAAAGGGCTGTGATTAACACCAGTTAACACCAGACACTGTGGTGCGGTGGTAGTATAAAGGGCTGTGATTAACACCAGTTAACACCAGACACTGTGGTGCGTGGCGGTGGTAGTATAAAGGGCTGTGATTAACACCAGTTAACACCAGACACTGTGGTGCGGTGGTAGTATAAAGGGCTGTGATCAACACCAGTTAACACCAGACTATATGGTGTAGTGGTAGTATCATGGGCTGTGATTAACACCAGTTAACACCAGACACTGTGGTGCGGTGGTAGTATAAAGGGCTGTGATTAACACCAGTTAACACCAGACTATATGGTGTAGTGGTAGCATCATGGGCTGTGATTAACACCAGTTAACACCAGACACTGCAGAACAGTGGTAGTATCATGGGCTGTGATCAACAACCATTTAACACCAGACACTGCAGAACAGTGGTAGCATCATGGGCTGTGATTAACACCAGTTAACACCAGACACTGCAGAACAGTGGTAGTATCATGGGCTGTGATCAACACCAGTTAACACCAGACACTGCAGAATAGTGGTAGTATCATGGGCTGTGATTAACACCAGTTAACACCAGACACTGCAGAATAGTGGTAGCATCATGGGCTGTGATTAACACCAGTTAAACACCAGACACTGCAGAACAGTGGTAGTATCATGGGCTGTGATTAACACCAGTTAACACCAGACACTGCAGAATAGTGGTAGTATCATGGGCTGTGATCAACACCAGTTCACACCAGACACTGCAGAACAGTGGTAGTATCATGGGCTGTGATTAACACCAGTTAACACCAGACACTGTGGTGCGGTGGTAGTATCATGGGCTGTGATCAACACCAGTTAAC
>JADBJO010000254.1:675000-682500 GCA_016801955.1 Conus betulinus | reverse complement strand
AATGCAGGCCTGAACTGCTGAACTGACATCATGTACGGTCCGCGCCAGTGATACACAGCGCTGTCACGCGACTTCCACTCCCCTGCCCACAACGAAACATATTGATACGATATAACAGGATCGATTTATCAAAGATTTCACATACCTTGCAAGCCCCATCAACACCCATCGTGAAATG
Source organism: Conus betulinus (assembly GCA_016801955.1). Lineage (NCBI taxonomy): Eukaryota > Metazoa > Mollusca > Gastropoda > Neogastropoda > Conidae > Conus > Conus betulinus. Next base: position 682,322 of record JADBJO010000254.1, on the reverse strand, counting down.
ACCAGTGAGCTGAACTATAGAACAGGAAAATCCTCAACAAATCGGGTTGAATAAAAGGTTTTCACGGAAGTCCAAGCCGAGATTTTCTAAACTCAAATGTGCTGTAAAATCCTAGTATACGGCTGCCAAACATGGCACCGAGCTGTGCAAGACAAGACAACACTTTCCCGAGTTGAGTTACCATAGAAAAACTCCTCCTGGGCTTAAAGAGGAGCGACTTCATCACCAAACGAGGAACTCGGAAAGCGTTCGAAATAAATTCTAGCTGTCCTCCATCATGCAAAAGGCGCCTGAACTGGCTGGAGCATGTAGCTCGTATTTTCCCCTCACGTCTGGCAAAGCCAGTACTTTGGGGGTCAGCAGTAGAGGAAGAAGACGAAGGGAACAGCCACATCTGAACTAGCACCATGACCTTGACACCATGCACAGGAACTGAAGGACGTCCGACAGCTGACTCATCATAACCGATTCCGCTAAAGAATGATGACCGCCTTAAAAATGTCGGACTACGTGGGATCTCCCAGGAAAACAATAGGTCTGTCTAAATGGCGCTGTTTACTGTCAGGTCTACCTTAATGGCACTAATGTTTACTGTCATATGTCTTAATAGTGCCAATGTTTACTGCAGAGATATGGGAGGTAGCGTGTTAATGTCACGTCTATCTTAATAGTACCATGTTCACTGCCAGGTCTACCTTAATAGTAGGCCTACTAATGTTTACTGCAGAGATATGGGAAGTGCCGTGCTACTGTCACGTCTACCTTAATAGTACTTATGATTACTGTCAGGTCTACCTCAAAAGTACTAATGTTTTACTATCAGGTCTACCTCAATAGTACTAATCTTTATTGTCAGGTCTATCTTAATAGTACTTATGTTTACTGTCGGGTCTAAATAGTACCAATGTTTACTGTCACGTCTATCTTAATAGTACTAATGTTTACTGTCACGTCTATCTTAATAGTACTAATGTTTATTGTCACGCCTACCTTCATGTACCAATGTTTATTGTCAGGTCTATCTTAATAGTACCAATGTTTACTGTAACGTATATCTTAATAGTACCAATGTTTTTACTGTCACGACTATCTTAAGAGTGCCAATGTTGACTGTCTCGCCTACCTCAATAGTGCCAATGTTGACTGTCTCGCCTACCTCAATAGTGCCAATGTTTACTGCCAGGCCTACCTGAATAGTATCAATGTTTATCGTCAGGCCTACCTGAATAGTGCTGTATTTTGCTATCAGGCCTTCCTGAATAGTGCCAATGTTTACTGTCATGCCTACCTGAATAGTACCAATGTTTACTGTCAGGTCTTCCTGAATAGTGACAATGTTTACTGTCAGGCCTACCTGAATAGTACCAATGTTTACTGTCAGGTCTTCCTGAATAGTGCCAATGTTTACTGTCAGGCCTACCTGAATCGTGCCAATTTTTACTATCAGGCCTTCCTGAATAGTGCCAGTGTTTACCGTCAGGCCCACCTTAATAGTACCAATGTTTTCCGTCAGGCCTACCTCAATAGCGCCAATGTTGACTGTCTCGCCTACCTCAATAGTGCCAATGTTTTTACTGTCAGGCCTACCTGAATAGTTCCAATGTTTATCGTCAGGCCTACCTGAATAGTACTAATTTTGACTATCAGGCCTACCTGAACAGTGCCAATGTTTACCGTCAGGCCTACCTGAATAGTGCCACTGTTTACTGTCAGGTCTACCTGAAAAGTGCCACGGTTTACTGTCAGGCCTACCTGAATAGTAACAATGTTTACTGTCAGGCCTATAGTGAAAACTGTGCCACGGTTTACTGTCAGGCCTACCTGAATAGTAACAATGTTTACTGTCAGGCCTACATGAATAGTGCCACTGTTTACTGTCAGGTCTACCTGAATAGTAACAATGTTTACTGTCAGGCCTACCTGAATAGTGCCACTGTTTACTGTCAGGCCTACGTTAATAGTGCCACTGTTTACTGTCAGGCCTACTTTAACAGTGCCAATGTTTACTGTCAGGCCTGCCTGAATAGTCCCAATGTTTAGTGTCTAGCCTACCTAAGAAACGACTTCTGCCACAAGAGTTGAGCGAAGGTGAGGACAGCTGCGAGCACCTTGGAGACACAAAGGATGTCCCTGAACAGGACGATGACAGGTTTGTATATATGTACACGTGGCATGCATCTTGTTTTAAGATAATGGAAAGAATGCATGAAAATGTGAGTGACTGATGATCGATTGAATAACGAACAATGAACGTCGCGGCAGCAGGCAGCTCTTCGGTCGGCTGCTCTCAACCAGGTAACCGATTGTTGTGAGCCAGAGCATGGATTGTAGAGCGCTAGGAGCTCGGTCTCTAACGGAGGATAGGCTTTATATAAGTATTCAAATAACAAGTGCTGAAGACGTAATGCCATGTTAGTTCATGAATGCTGAAGGCTGAAGAAAAAACACCCGTCCAACGGTCCCCACAGCACATTGTGGCTTCAGCGTGGTGGACGTGGAAAATGCTGGACAGGTGAAACCATTCCACATCACAGCGTCCAAGACTAGGAGCTGAATGGACAAGTTGTGAGACGACTGTATCCAAAGTTCACAGGAACAAATTCATGCTAAATCTCCGTTTTATAGCTTGCGCTCCAGTGGTGTTTTTAAGTAGGTACTTAAGGAGAACTGATTCCTTTCACACTCTGTGTAGCTAACCAATCGATCAATCAAAGGCAAAATAATCAAAGTTGTGAAATAGTCTTCAAACAGGACAAATGCTTGTGCGTTATGCAACTACATTGACCGACCCGATGCCTGTGCTCGCACGTGTCTCACAGGTGCCGACATCGCAGTTTCATTAGCATAAATGCCAACGAACTTCAACTCCTGATGTCCGCTAAATTACTTCACATTGCAGGTGGTGGGGGATGAGAGGGAAGTCAAAATGTGGTCGGAACAGAACACACTGAAAATCAATCATGAGAAAACAGAGGCCATTAGATTCTCTAAAGCCGCTACCTCCCGCATAGTTCCAATCTCTTTTCACAAAGTTCGAAATCTCGGCTTTATATTTGATGATGATCTGAAACTATTGAAACATTTCATGAAAACGTTTAAAGCAGCATACACTGAAATCAGACACATCAGTTCCATTCGCTACTATCTCACAGCTGACGCAGCCACCAAGCTGGTAAGCTCTTCCATCCTGTCAAGACTGGACTTGTAATTCCGTACTAGCCAACTACTCATCGACCCTCACAAAACCACTCCAAACACTACAAAATGCTGCTGCCAGAGTCATTTACATATCTCGCAAGATCACGAACATCGAGCCACCTCCCCAAGAACTTCACTGGCTTCCCGTACAACAGAGAATTCAGTACAATACTTGCTGTCTATACCTTCAGATCGGTACCGGAAAGTCTTCTCTGTATTTACCGAATTAGTTAAAACCTACACTCCATCCACATCTCTTCGCTCTCCTGTTTGCAACAGGACGTTTTGCAACCCGCCTACGTTCAGAAGAAAATAACATAGTGGACGCACTCTTTGTGCCTTTTCTATCCGCCATGGCTCTTCGCTCCCTGAATCGAATTTGAAAACCCACCTTTTTCCTTGCAAACTGACTGTTGTTTTAAGTTCATGTAGGCAACACACTCTTTGACATCCACAAAAAAAGTTGTGTGTTCTGCAAGGAAGCATACTTTCCCCTGCTCCTTTCTTTTTTTTTCTTTTTCCTGTCCCAACCTCTGCGCCACCTCAGAGGCAGTGCACCCCACGCCGCTCATTCCGAAACCGCGTCCACAGTCACAGCCCTGTCGGCCCCGCCGCATCCGCGGCACCGACAATCCACAGGGAGCAGTAAATGTCAAGTCGTTAAGAGGCAACCGACCGGAGGAGACACTGCACTGCTGCCGAGAGTCACTTCGGTGGAGTTCAGTGGTGCCTGTTCTGATCTAACATACGCAGGACACCACCTGCTAAGCCCCCTACTGACGACAATAATTGCTTAGTCGCGGAGCCGGCCTGAGTGTGCTCTCCCTCCGGGGGGCGCCACCACGTCCGTCCAACGACTATTCCCATGGACTCGCCGATACCAGTGACCCCGACGGAACCAAACCAAGGCCACTGACATGGAGAGGACATCGAAACTGAGGTCACCATGACAGCAGGGCATGAAGGGCCACAGAATTTGAGACATTTTTTTTTTTTTAATGCTGATCGATGAGAATGAGGATGATTAAGATGATGCTATGGATTTCCATTTCGGTCTGAGACTACATGACAGGGCTGTACTCTACGCTTCCTTTCATAATATATCCCGGCGTCAACCAGACCCAAGAGATACAGGCACCTGCAGTGCTGGTCAGGAAATTTGAACAACACTCTCAGAAACGCATCCATTAAGTGGATGAAACTCGACTGAGTGGTCCCAGTCTTCCCAACTGAGTCCGCAGCAAACTCAACTCTGGGTAGGAACCGGTCGGGGCAGAAAAACACACATGACTCTGATGGGATTCGAACCCAAGACCTCCCAGCCGGGAGTCCGCGGCGCTAACCACTTCGCCACGGCGGCTGGTTTCAATATTAAAATCAATGACGCCGCTAAAGTAGTAAAACCAGGGTTGCAATTTTTGTCTCTGTTCGACACTGACTTTGCACTCTACACCGTTTGGGTCAGTGATACAGGCATGCAGAACACACTCCAGCTTCAATTCAATTAGATCTGACAACGGTACCAGTCATCATGGCACAGTGATAAGCATCACATATTGCCGGCTGGGAGGTCGTGGGTTCAGATCCCATCAGAACCATTTATTTGTGGGACTTTGTGGGCCAGCTCAAACCCAGACCTGAGTTTGCTTTGAGTTCTAACGGGGAAAACTGGACCCAAGCACACGACTTCCATCCACTTCATGGATGCGTTTCTGGGGGTGTTACTAAGATGTTCTGATCAACACTGCAGGTGTCTCTAACCCTTGACTGTAAAGTAAGAGTACTGTAAAGAGTGACAACCCCATCATACAGTCTTTAATCAGAATGGGGCCCCATGGCATCATCTTCATCATTCTCATCGATTAGCATAAAGAAAAGGAATCTGCAATCTCAGCCTCTTTGTTTTGCTTTGTCTTACCTTCTCATAGTTGATGTTGTAGCTTCTTTCCGTGTACTGCAAACCTAAACACGTGGGAACACTGAGGCTCAGAGCTGCAGGGATCACAAACTGTTTCGGAGTTTTCCGGCTGTCAAGTTCACAACGTGGACGAATAAGTAACACACTCACTCTCCAGCGTCCATTGATGTTGGGATAACTTTGCTCTTGAAGTTAGAAAGCTGTGAAACTAAAGAAAGAAGGGAGTGGGGGTGGGGGTGGGGATAAGTAGATAAACTGCTGCACAACCAATCGTTAATCGACTAAAGAAAGACGAACACTAGAAAATGTTTCCTCAAATTCGTAAACAATGAGAAAACAAATGAACAGCAAAAACAATAAACAACAAAATAAATAAACAAACAGAAATAAATATCCTGGTAAACAATAAATTGCGATTTTAAGAAAAGACAATAACATGAACATATTAACCATGACAAAAAAAAAAAAAAGAAATAGATTTGAAACAAACAACCAGATCAAAAGGATAAACGAGCTACATCGTCAAACGATCAGAACAAACCAGCTCCAACTCAGAAACAGCGCCTTTCGACTTCTCTGTCCGACTCCGGCATGACAAACAAATCTTAATTCGTTTTTTTTTTTGTTTTTTTTTTTTGGCAACCTGTTGCCTTTTATTCACTTTCTTCCATCTCCAGCCAGCGACCAAGTCCCGAGATCATCAAATCTCACATTAGACTCATGCACAGCAAACACCACGAGCGGTTCAAAAGAAGTTGGTCTCTTATAACGCATGTGACAAGACAGCAAAGAGCTGCGTGAAATCGCCCCACACTTCACATTCAGACAAGCACAAGAGCAACTGTCGCTGAGCCATGGAGTTACGCCAGCTGTCGTCATATGCACTCTTCCCATTGCATGACACAGGGTGACTGCTCGCTAATCATTGGCGAAGTCCGCTACCCCTCCTTGCCCTCCCTCCCCCTCCCCCCCCCCCCCCCCCCCCCCCTTCCCCCCCCGTTCCCTCTCCCCCCCCCCCCCCCCCCCCCGCTCCCTGCCAATCCATCCATCCATCACCTCTCTCTTCCTTACATACATCCATTGGCGTAGGTTCAGTGTCACACTACTTAAATCCACGGGAGAGGGTTGGGGGGAATAGGGGCTGGGTCGTTTGGGGTCGGGGAAGATGGAAGAAACTGAATAAATAAAAAGGCGATAGATTGCCAAGGGAGTAATAGCGCTAAAATGGGATAGGGGGTTGAACTCATTTTAACCACTCACCTCTCCCCTTCCCCCTCATCCCTTTACCCCCGGCCCTATTCCGGTTGAGCTGCGAAAAAAAAAATCTCTAATCACTTCACAATCAGTTATTTCCAAAGGATGGGGGTGGAGGAAGATGAAAGATGTGAGGGGTGGGGAAAAGGAGGTGGTAGAGTGTGTGTGTGTGTGTGTGTGTGTGTGTGTGAGAATCTGTGGGGGTAAATACATAAACGTCAACGTCATCACGGATATGTCGCAGAGTATGATCCCACCCACCCCACCCCCACAGCCTCGCGCCTCAACTCATCCCTCCTTCATCTCCCCTCTTCACCCCTCTCCATCTCCGCTCCGTTCAACATCAGTTCGGCGTGTGCAGATCTATTTGTCACGTAATAACAATGTTTGCAGGCGTTTGTAGAGGCAGTTGAGCTGCTTGCTATCAAAGTACCATAGAAGGCATTAAAGCACCCACAATTCATTGCCCTAACCCAGTTCATATCAAAATAAAAAAAAAAGCAGACGACACAACACTTTCCTGAAAACCATAGCAGGTATGATGACAGCTTTAGATTTACTTGCTAGCTAGATTTGAAAGATTTTCTGAACTTAGGCTCAATGCACAAAAAAAAAAGGTCTTAAGAATGGGAAGGAAGATTGAAGATGAAAATATTCCCATTCACTGTGGTCAGTAAAAATATATATATAGATACTCGGCATTTATTTTGAAACAAACAAATTGGCGAGAGACATTGACGACAATTGGTTCCAGAGAATGTATCAAATGAATTCTCTGAGTAAGGAATGGAGCAAACGTGACCTTAGCATCCAAGGTAAAGTTGCTGTTATTAAGACCTTTTTTTTATAAGTCAGTTTATATGTGTAATATAAACCACAGATCTTCCTCTTAGTATATAAAGCGAAATAAACACAACCCTATACAAATTCCTCTGGCAGAAAAAAACAAAGC
>JADBJO010000254.1:670000-672500 GCA_016801955.1 Conus betulinus | reverse complement strand
AGTAACGGCTATAACGGTAAACTTTACCTTCGGGCATCTCTGTGACCCATAATGAACATACATACAAATTTTCAGAAAGATCGGCCACTTACTTTATGAGATATTCCATAAAAAAAAAAAAACCGTTATGGGTCGTTATAGCCGTTAGTAACGGCCATAACGGTAAATTGAACGTCGGGCATGATCCGTGACCCCATAATGAACATACCTACACATTTTCAGAAAGATCGGCCAAGTATTTTCTGAGATATTCCATAAAAAGAAAACCCGTTACAGGCCGTTACAGCCGTTAGTAACGGCTATAAAGGGGTAAACTCAAACATCAGGCATCATCCGTGACACATAATGAACATACCTTCTAATTTTCAGAAAGATCGGCCAAGTACTTTCTGAGATATTCCATAAAGAAGAAAAACCGTTACAGGCCGTTACGGCCGTTAGTAACGGCTACAACGGTAAACTTAAACATCGGGCGTTATTCATGTCCCATAATGAAGATTCCTGCTAATTTTCAGAAAGATCGACCAAGTACTTTCTGAGATATTCCTTAAAGAAGAAAACCGTTACAGGCCGTTACAACGTTAGTAACGGCTAACGGGGCAAACTAAAACATCAGGCATCATCCGTGACCCATAATGAACGTACCTGCTCATTTTCACAAAGATCGGCCAAGTATTTTCTGAGATATTCCATAAAGAAGAAAAAGCGTTACAGGCCGTTACAGCCGCTAGTAACGGCTACGTACTTTCTGAGATATTCCATAAAGAGAAGAAAAACTGTTACGGGCCGTTACAGCCGTTAGTAACGGCTATAACGGAGTAAATTAAAACATCGGGCATCATCTGTGACCATTTATGAACATACGTACAAATTTACAGAAAGATCGGCCAAGCACTTTCTGAGATATTCCATAAAGAAGAAAAACCGTTACAGGCCATTGCAGCCGTTAGTAACGGCTATAACGAGGTAAACTAAAACATCGGGCATCATCTGTGACCCATAATGAACGTACCTGCTAATTTTCATAAAGGTCGGCCAAGTACTTTCTCAGATATTACATAAAGAAGAAAAACCGTTACAAGCCGTTACAGCCGTTAGTAACGGCTATAGCGAGGTAAACTAAAACATCGGGCATCATCCGTGACCAATAATGAACGTACCTGCTCATTTTACAAAAGATCGGCCAAGTACTTTCTGAGGTATTCCATAAAGAAGAAAAACCGTTACAGGCCATTACAGCCGTTAGTAACGGCTATAGCGGTAAACTAAAACATCGGGCATCATCCGTGGCCCATAATGAATATATATACAAATTTTTTCATAAAGATCGGCCCAGTAGTTTCGTCTGAAGCGAGTGGAACACATTTTGACCACGGACACACAGACAGACAGACAGACAGACAGCATTTTTCTTCGTTCCCATTCTAAAATACTCCCTGTTCTATACGAACTCGGAGTACAAAAAGAAAAAAGAGAAATCACCGCCTTAGGTGCTCCATTGATCCGATAACTGATGCCACAAAAAAAAAAAAAAAAAAAAAAAAATGTCAAACAATAACAATGCTTGTCACGCTATAACAATGAGGTTTTAGAATATGGTGACTGCAGGCGGTTCTTGACACAAGATTCTGTTTTTAAATCTAAAAACAAATGTGAGCGCTGTTGTATAGCCAGCTCTCGGGTGAGCACGCACTCGCGCGCGCGCGCGCGCGCGCGCGCGCACACACACACACACACACACACACACACACACACACACACACACACACACACTTCTTCTCTCCGCGCAACGACTTTTCGGCCCATGCATACAGATTCTAGTAGGACAGCTGGCCCCCGGCCCCATCCACTTCTCCTTCCCCCCGTCTTCCTCCTCGACAAAGCGCTGGGGGCACTTCGTTTTGACTACTTTCATTTCGTCTAAGTTCGCTTCGTATACTGTTAGTTCGCCTAATCATTTTTTTTTTTTCAGCAAGTTGATTTGTGTTTAACTCCTATTTTTGTTTAGCACATTAAAAAAAAATGCAATTGTTAATTAAAACTTTACAGTGTTGATCGTTTTTTTTTCCAGCTAACCGCTCGGGGCTTTTTCATGGCTGTCACACTCATACGGGGAGGGTAGGTGGAAGTGATGGTGAAGAAGTCCATGTGAAGGCTTTTATTGTTACATCAGAGGTATGTGTCGCTGTTCACGTGTTATCAGTAATGGGAACTCCGTCAATAATAAGCTCCAGGTAACATGACTTACAAAAAAAAAAAAAAAAAAAAAAAAAAAAAAAAAACGATTATTCATCATTTTGAATAAATGAACTTCGTTCTACGTTGTAGTATCACTGAACTATCTCCAGGTGTTTAACAACTCTTGTCTTCTGGAATATTTGCAGAACTGTAGTGATTTGTATTCTGGATACACTCCGGCGAAGTTCACACTTGATAGACATTACCTCGTCCATTAAACGCGTTGAAGGATGCCCAAACTAATGGTGCAAGACAAACAGAC
>JADBJO010000254.1:655000-660000 GCA_016801955.1 Conus betulinus | reverse complement strand
GGAACCACCTGTCCGCAGAAGTCGTCAAATCTCCCACCTGGCCTCCTTCATTTAGAAGGTGAGCAGATCCTCTGCGTATTTTTTTTTTTTTTTTTTTTTTTTTTTTTTTTTTTTTTTTTTGCCTCAAGCTGCTCAGTGACCCTCCAGCATGTCAATAATTGCCGAATACTCGGCAGGTGGACATTACTGGGAGAAGAAGAAGAAGAAGACTGCTATGTACATGACGAAAGCAACAGTTCGAATTCCCCCCCCCCCCTCTCTCTCTCTCTCTCTCTCTCTCTCTCTCTCTCTCTCTGTGTGTGTGTGTGTGTGTGTGTGTGTGTGTGTGTGTGTGTGTGTGTGTGTTCTGTTTCTTCAGGGGTGTGGTTGTTTTCACTGCTTAGAACTCAGCAGACGGGCCAATCAGTTGTGTAATCTGTGTAATGGGTACAGCAGAGAATCTTCATATAAAGTATTCTTTGAGAAAACCTGAACTGAAAGCAGCAGTTTTGCACCAAATGGACTTACACAAGATTTCTGTCGATAGTTATGTTTGTAGTTATGTTTTTGTTGGTGTTAATACAGTTTTAAATTGTTATGTATGGAATGCGCGTTTGTAATGGAATGTCTCTCATACTGATTAATCTCGCTGTACTGATAGTTATCTACGTTATTGGTGTTAACAGTCTTATCATTAAGAGTTACCTACTTTATTGATTTTTGGTAAACACACACACACACACACACACACACACACACGACAAGCTTTTATACGCTAGTCTGATATTGCCTTAACTTGATGAAGACACACTCACATACACCCTCACTTTCACCCCTTCATACCCCACCTCCCACTCCACGCTCACTCCTATCCTCCCGCCAAACACACAAACGCTCCCTACCCAAAATCCCTCCCGACATTTGTTCGCATCTCTTATCCACCCACTCACCCCACCTACCGATTCCACTTCCACTCCTCTCATCCCCCTCTCCAATCGCCACATTCTACAGCTCCTTGTTTACTGGCCTGTAGAGACCTCTTGCAAAGAGAAAAAGAACATTGCAGCACCGAGCCCCCGAATGAACGTAACAAACACTGAAAGAAACCAGCGTCGATGGATGTGTCAGCTCCAGTCTGTTAGGTCAGGGAGGGGGACGCCGGTGCTTCCTGATCTGCACATGAACAGAGCTCAGTGTTCCTGGAGAGAACCTGTTTGCAAATAAGGGCTTTTCACCAAGGACTCCTGAGGAGGGTAGACATTGTGGTGAACAAGCTTGATCACACACACACACACACACACACACACACACACGTGGGAACACACACAGTGTCATCTTCGCTGTCTTTCTCATTGTTGTTCTGTTCTTGTCACACATGGCCTGTGGAGTGACGGACGCTGAGCCTTGAGCCAATCAGTGTGGATCGCTGACGTTTCCATGACTCCCATCAGCGCTAATTTGCTGTCATTCGCCCTGCGGGATAGGAACTTGCCGAGAGGCCCGTCCGGTGTGGGAAGGGTTTTAAGTGGCGCCGAACACCAGGTGCAGCAGCTGCGATCTTCAAGTCGTTGCTTGAGGGCGAATGGACAGTTTTGATGTCGGCTGTTTGCACCATGTCGATGAGGACAAAAGATGGGGGTGGGGTGGGGGTGGGGGGAGACTGTCGGGAATCCGGAAAGCAGGGAGTAATGGAATGGGAAAGAGGGTGGGAGAGGTTAAGTTCGGCCAAGATTAGGTCAGCGGATCTATTGTCTGACGGTGAGATTAATGCTCTATCAGCCGTACGCTCTTAAGATGCAACGTCAGACATCTTGACAGTACGTTGTGGTATTTATCTGGCTCTGTGGCAGGAAGGAAGGACTTTTGCCAGGTGGTGTCCTCTCTCTTGGAGGTTAATGACAAATTTCTTGCCATCTCAGGTCGATGCCCGAGAGTGTTTTCATGCTTTGCTGTCGGCGGAAAACGATCTGTGTCATCCCTGACATTGTGGCGCCTTGATGCCCCATCCAGGCTGCCTCCAGCGCTGCTGCACGGCCCGTCTTCATGCTCCAAGGGCGGCAGTCCCGTTGTCCCACGTGAGGCCGACTCAAGAGCAAGACGACTATTGACGGAAGGCCGCTTTGCATCGCTCAGTGGTCTCTCGGCCCCTGAGCACGATGGGCTGTTCGGCTCAGCCATCCCAGGGCTGGTAGGTGCCGCACACATCACGGAGCCAGAGCCAACACTCGGTTCAGCCCTGTGGCTCAGCAGCTTCGCTAGAATGGTAGGGCTGCAGTGCTCCATCATCATAACGCCGTATTGTCGGGGTTTCCAGTCAGTGACAGTGAGGTGGGCCAGAGTCCTTCATAGTACGGTTCACAGTGTGCCAGTGTGTAGCTCTGTTGAGTCATTCACAGTACGGTTCACTGTGTGCCAGTGTAGCTCTGTTAAGTCATTCACAGTACGGTTCACTGTGTGCCAGTGTAGCTCTGTTGAAACATTCACACTACAGTTCACTGTGTGCCAGTGTAGCTCTGTTGAATCATTCACACTGCAGTTCACTGCGTGATAGTGTAGCTCTGTTGACTCATTCACAGTACAGTTCACTGTGTGCCAGTGTAGCTCTGTTGACTCATTCACACTACAGTTCACTGTGTGGCGGTGTAGCTCTGTTGACTCATTCACACTACAGTTCACTGTGTGGCGGTGTAGCTCTGTTGACTCATTCACACTACAGTTCAGTATATGCTAGTGTAGCTCTGTTGAGGTGTACATCTTCATGGTCATAGCAGCTTTGTCTGTATGAAGTGGGGACTGTTTTCTCTGAGGGCATGGAGAGGGCGTCGCCACAGCCTGCACTCTATTTGTTCGCCTGTCAAATTGGAGTTGTCGTACCTGTGTTGTCTGGGGGTCTTCGTGCATGTACTTTGTGCATGCCGCACACAGGATTTTGTTTTATTGTCTCATCAGAGAGAGAGAGAGAGAGAGAGAGCTCAAAAACTGTACAACTCAAGGAAGATTTTAGGCAGTGCCTAGTCCTCCCGGCAATCTGTTCTTGCTATTCTACTGTGATCTACAAAATCAAAGGATAGACCACAGAACAGCAACAAGACAACAACAACAACAACAACAACAACAACAACAACAACAATAACAACAGCAACACCGTTCAGATTTACCAACATTCTTGATGCGATCTGCAGTACTAAGACGTTGAAAGGCCATAATTATAAGCAATCCACGAATTAAAGATAGTGACTCAAGACAACAAATGAAGCCAAAGGTCAAGCAGGGCACAGACGGGGTGGGATGTTTCTTCATTTCATTTGGCTTCATTTGGGTTTGTAGTCTTTTTTTTTTTTGGTGGGAGGGGGGAGAGGTTGGGGGGGAGAGGTTGGGTGGCGGAAGGAAGAGGGTGGAGGAGGGTGGGGGGGGGGGGGGGGGGGAGGGGTGGATGGGGAGTGGAGATGGAAGATGACAGTTCCCATTCCCCTTCTCCTTACGTCTCCCCTTCCCCCTCCCCCTCGTCCCTGCCACCCTTCACCTGCCCCTTCCATCTGCCATACCTCCCCCCCACACCCCCCATCCTTACACTGCCTCCTTTCCTCACTCCACCCCCTGCCCCCCTCCCAACTCTATACCCCCGCCCCCACTTCCCCTCTCCTTACGCCCTGCTTCCCCTTTACCCTCTCATCACCTCCATCCCCTTCTCACCTTCCGTACCTCCATCCCCTTCTCACCTTCCGTACCTCCATCCCCTTCTCACTTTCCGTACCTCCATCCCCTTCTCACTTTCCGTACCTCCATCCCCTTCTCATTCTCCTTACCTCCGTCCCCCTTCTCCCCTCTCCTTACCTCCATCCCCTTCTCCCTCTCCTTACCTCCATCACTTCTTACCTCCTCCATCCCCTTCTCCCTCTCCTTACCTCCATCCCCTTCTCCCTCTCCTTACCTCCATCCCTTCTTACCTCCATCCCCTTCTCCCTCTCCTTCCCTCCATCCCCTTCTCCCTCTCCTTCCCTCCATCCCCTTCTCCCTCTCCTTACCTCCATCCCCTTCTCCCTCTCCTTACCTCCATCCCCTTCTCCCTCTCCTTACCTCCATCCCTTCTTACCTCCATCCCCTTCTCCCTCTCCTTCCCTCCATCCCCTTCTCCCTCTCCTTCCCTCCATCCCCTTCTCTCCTTCTCCTTACCTCCATCCCCTTCTCCCTCTCCTTACCTCCATCCCTTCTCCCTCTCCTTACCTCCATCCCCTTCTCCCTCTCCTTACCTCCATCCCTTCTCCCTCTCTCCTTACCTCCATCCCCTTCTTCCTCTCCTTACCTCCATCCCCTTCTCCTTCTCCTTACCTCCATCCCCTTCTCCCTCTCCTTACCTCCATCCCCTTCTTCTCTCCTTACCTCCATCCCCTTCTCCCTCTCCTTACCTCCATCCTCCTTCCCCCTCTCCCTCTCCTCCTCCATCCCCTTCTTCCCTCCTCCCCTTCCTTCTCCCTTCTCCCTTACCTCTACCCCTTCTCCCTCTCCTTACCTCCATCCCCTCTCCTTCCCTCCATCCCCTTCTCCTTCTCCTTACCTCCATCCCCTTCTCCCTCTCCTTACCTCCATCCCCTTCTCCTTCTCCTTACCTCCATCCCCTTCTCCCTCTCCTTACCTCCATCTCCTTCTCCCTCTCCTTACCTCCATCCCCTTCTCCTTACCTCCATCCCCTTCTCCCTCTCCTTACCTCTACCCCTTCTCCATCTCCTTACCTCCGTCCCCTTCTCCCTTTCCCTACCTCTACTCCTCTCTCACTCTCCTTACCTCCACCCCCTTCTCCCTCTCCTTACCTGCATCTCCTTCTCGTTACCTCCATCTCATTTCCCCCTCCTTAACTCTGTCCCCTCTCTCCCTCTCCTTACCTCCATCCCCTTCTCCCCCTCTCCTTACCTCCATCCCCTTCTCGTTACTTCCATCCCCTTCTTGTTACCTCCATCCCCTTCTCCCTGTCCTTGCCTCCATCCCCTTCTCCCCTCTCCTTGCCTCCATCCCCTTCTCGCTCT
>JADBJO010000254.1:632500-650000 GCA_016801955.1 Conus betulinus | reverse complement strand
GATGGGGGAACAACGAGAGCTGGAAAAGAAATTGGGTTACTCTCACACACATGTCCATTTTGGCGCAAAAGATTTGGAAAAACTCATGTTGTACTGATAACGTAGATTTCATTCAACATTTTTTTTCGACAGCTCGATTGTGAACAGCTTCTGGGAATTCATAGAGTTCGAAATCGATGTAGCAACAAACAAACTCTAAGACTGTCAGCAACGGACATTCCGACTGGTGTCAGGATATTGAGAGATCCTCAAGACATATACGCTGATCTACCCGTATCAGTAGGAAAAATTCCCACCAGTTTCTATAAAAAGATGCTGACTGCTATTTCTTTAAGAATAATCTTTCAAAAAGAACTTAAACTGAGAGACATTAGATACTTGTCTTGGTTACAGTTAAATCGATTGAGATTATGGATGATCTTTGTCTTCTTTTTATTTTGTTTGTTTGTTGAATTGTTATAATGCCTAAAATATGCTGTGACATAATTATCTATATCAGCATGATATGCATTTCTTTTTTTTTTGCCTGCCTCTGCCTCTGTTTCTTCTCCCCCACTCCCTCTCCCCTCTCTCTCTTTTACACACACACACACACACACACACACACACACACACACACACACACACACACACACACACACACATACATACACACACTAACACCCCCCACCCCCTCTGTCTCTCTCCTGTTCCTATTTGTTGCTTACAAATCTGCTTCACTCTTTCGCATGTGTATGTTATAGTATCTTCATACTCAAACAAAAAAAAAAGATCGTTCGCCACTCGTCCATCCAGAAAAAAACATGTGGCGTAATATTTGCAAAAGATACTTGGGAAAAAATGAAAGGAAAAGGGAAACATGAAATGTATATAGTCTTTTTGCAATATTTATTTGTTTTCTTTCATCATAAGCAGTTTATTTCACAGAATGAGAGTGTCAGTGCACCACACAGAACACGAACGAAGCTAGGCACTTTGTATAAAACGCCAAAAAACACTAAAATCAGCAAGAGTATGTCCATGTGTAACAAAACATACAGACTGTGCATGCCATGTAAGAGTCTAGTTTAAAGAAGGAAAGAAGGAAGAGAAGACGTAGGGGGAAAATAGGAGAGTGGTGGCCTCACTTCAAACAAAAAGAGAGAGGAAGAAAAAAAGAAAAGAAACAAATTGCATGGGAAAAAATTGGAGGTAGGAGGACCCACAAAAAAGGAAGCTCCAGAGTCACACAATTTTGTTGATTCAGGGGCTACCAAGTCACGTCTTGTTGGTTCAGGAGTTGCTGCGCCAAACAAATCTGGTCGATGTAGGATTCTTAGTCACAGAATCTTCTTGTGTTAGGATTCCGAAGAACACAATCTTGTTGGCTGCGAAGCTGCTGTGCCTCACAATCGTA
Source organism: Conus betulinus (assembly GCA_016801955.1). Taxonomy (NCBI): domain Eukaryota; kingdom Metazoa; phylum Mollusca; class Gastropoda; order Neogastropoda; family Conidae; genus Conus; species Conus betulinus. Next base: position 648,604 of record JADBJO010000254.1, on the reverse strand, counting down.
TTGATCGAGGAACTCCTGGTTGCACTCTCTTGTTTGTTTAAGAGTTGGTAAAACTATAAACACTTGTTGTTTCAGGATCCAAGTCACACAATTTTGTTGCCCCAGGATCTGAGGAGTTACACAATTTTGGTGATTCAAGAGCTACTGAGACCCACAATTTTCTTCGTAAAGGAACTATATAGAATCACGAAGTCTTTTTGTTTAGGATGCCTAGTCACACAACCGCTTTGGTTCAGAAACTGCCGTATCACACTATTTTGTTGGTTCAGAAGCTCTAGAGTCACACGGTCTTGTTGGTTCAGGAGCTTCTGTGTCACACAGTCTTGCTGGTTCAGGAACTGCCTAGTCACACAACTTGCGGGTTCAGGAGCTCTAGGTCACACAATCTTGCTGGTTCAGGAGCTGCCTAGTCACACAACTTGCGGGTTCAGGAGCTGCTAGGTCACACAGCTTGTTGGTTCAGGAATTGCTTAGTCACACAACGAGTTGGTTCAGGAGTTGCTTGGTCACACAGCTTGTTGGTTCAGGAGTTGCTGGGTCACAAAAACTGTCTTTGGGTCATTGTTTGCTGGGTCACACAAACTTTGTGGGTTCAGAATGCTGATTCACACAGTCTTGTGCAATCGTGTTGGTTTAGAAGATTCCAAGTCACGCAGTCTTTTCGTTACACGATCTACCGGGTCACACAAACTGTTGTTTTTCACACAGTCTTGTACAATCATGTTGGTTCAGGAGCTGCTGAGTCACACAATTTTATTTTTTGCACGATCTGCCGAGTCACACAATGTTTGGTTCATGAGCTGCCAAGTGCCAAAATGTTTTCTGGCTCACGATCCAGCGGGTCACACACAATGTTGTTGGTTCAGGACGCGATCTACACGGTCTTGCTGTTCAGGAGCTGCCGAGACAAGCCTGATCAAGGGCTGAGCCTGCTGGTCCGCATCCTCCGACCCAAGGTCCTCGCTGAGCTTGCTCTGCCATGACCAGGATGCTCCGGAGTCACGTGCTCGGAACACAAGCAGCTACGGCCGATTTGAAGCGTGACGCCGCCGTGCGGGACGAGGAGGTGGGGGCGATGCACGCACGCCCCGGCGCAGGTTGTTTGCCGTGCAGCACAGCTTGCAGGCCTTGCGGCAATGGCGGTGCATGTAGTCCGGGGGTGGTGCGGCACTCCCCCACGCCACGCCCACAAATCGCACTCCTTGTCATCGTTGCGGCAGTTCCGCTCACACGGGAAGACCTTGGAGCCATGACCCTGGGCTGGACAGGAAGGACAGAACACCCGGGTCAGGTTAGGGAGAGGTGATCATATATATATATAAAAAATAATATATGATACCTAAAGCTCAAAGCTCAGACTGCGTGCAAATCAGAGTTGGACATCCATCGTGTAGTGTCGCCGTAGGATCTGGACTAGTGTTTATGACAGCTGAAATGATGCTCACCTTGGCATTCAAGAGAAACGTTGCTTGCCTAGGTCGCATCGTATGTGTCATAAACGTGCAGGCACCCTCCGGACTGGGAACGGGTTTTCATGTTGGCTCTACGTCTTAACAATGATTGTCGTCAGTGAGCAGTTTGGTAGGTTGTGTCCCACGTATGTACCAAGGTGTTGCTATCCTAATGGTGGGATTTAAAAAAAAAAAAAAAAAAAAAAAAGACGTTCACATATGGAAAGGTCTTAACACTGGTGAACCAGGAGATCTCCCCGTGGAACGAAGAAGAAAATCAGGTACCCCTGAATACCACCGAGTTGACTCGGCTCACAGTGCTGCGACTCCACTGGTGGGTTGCCTTGCGACGACACCCTGATATTGATCGCTCCTCGTGGACTGTTGATGCAAAGCCCTCCTGGGAGTTGTTGTGTAGAGGTGAGCCTTGGAGGTGATGCCAGTGAAGGGGGGGGGGGGGGGGGGGGGGGGGGCGGAGGATATACCAGGAAACAACACTCACTGATCTGAGTTCTTCACGTGACAAAGGCAAGTTCAAGTGTGCACTACACTGCCTTAGATCATAGGGATGCGACCATGCCTCAGCTGGCAACACACACACACACACACACACACCACACACACACACACACACACACACACACACACACACACTCACACACTCACTCACACACTCTCTCTCACTCGCTCTCTCACACTCACACACTCACACACACTCTCACACTCTCACACACACACACACACACACACACACACACACACACACACACTCACACACACACACACACACACACACACACACTGACTGAACTGACTGAAACCAATTTATTGTCAGATTAACTCAAAGTTGTACTGACAACACACACACACACACACACACACACACACACACACACACACACACACACACACCAGGCTTCAAAAAAGGGGACGGACGACTTTGCATGGAATGGTGTTAAAACGCGCAGGATCTACGTCCCCTGTATCAAATTCTGCTTGCCTGTGCTCCACCTGTCAAGAATGGTCTGCAAGGGCTGAGGGGTCCGGAGCTGAATCCCCCTTTAGGACAGCCAGGTTAGAGGAGATGTTCTCTTCAGTATTATACAAGATATTGTCTTCAGAAGGTAAAGTGAGGTAGTGTTGCTTATAGCCCAGCCGACCACAAAGGGCCATATCAGGGCTGTCACCCCGTTAAAGTCAACTCACAAATCATTCATTCACACAATTCTTTAAAAACACATCTTCTAAAAACCATCCGAAATCTTGTTAAAAAAATCTTTCCGCTGTAAAAATTCAGATTCGATGAAAAAATGTTAATCTCTTCAAGAACCAAAGATCGCGTCAGGCGGAGGAACATCTCTGAACAAGGTTTTCATGGAATCTGCTGTAAAATGTTTGTGTCTCATACTATGCAAGTCCCAACACTCTAAAAGAACATGTTCAGAATCAGCATTGTACAGGCTCCCCTCCCTCTTCCTTCCTCCTTTCACTCATCACACCCACCATCCTCACCCCCATCCCGACCTACTCCCCCACCCCCGAAAAATCAGTCCTTGCACATCAAATCCCATCTCATCCTTCTTGCAAGAAGGGGCCATGGGCAAGCTTTGTAAGATGAATAATGAAAAGAAAGGAGACTAAAAAAAAAAAAAAAAGAAAAAAAAAAAAAAGAGACCAATCGAAAATAAAAACAGAAAAAGAATAGCTTGCACACTGGTGTCGCTGTTTTGACGTTATCCATGACCACGGCATCTGGCTACCTGAGGACTGACAGAGGTTACACATGCACAGATCTTACCGGTGATTAACTTCACTCGAGTTCATCCTGAGGAAGGAAGAAGAAGAGAAAATGTTTTTGGTTTGGAATCGACAATTTGATTACGTGTTTGTTTGTTTGTTTGTTTCAGTACTGTGATGCTTGCTGTCTCTAAATGTAATCACCCTGTCTGTGTTTGCCAACTTGATATCCTCCATGACTTGCCAGCTGTTTCAGTTCCAGCTTTATTTAAAAAAAAAAAAAAAAAAAAAAAAAAAACAAAAAAAAAAAGCGACAGCAACAGCCGACTACACAAGCCTTTCAAGGGTTGTTGACAGACAACATTCCCATCCAACAAAATAAACAAAACAATACAAAAGTGTGTCTTTGTTTCTGTACCCAAAAAAAAAAAAAAAAGTCTGCGTTTATACATCAATTAATAGTATGATAGTTAAACTACTGACATCCTCAAGATGGTTAGAATTAGATTGTGTTTAGAGCAGTAGCATGCGTGCGCGCGCGCGCGCGCGCGCGCACACACACACACACACACACACACACACACACACACAACACACACACACACACACACACACACACACAATAAGCCCTATGGGAAAACACAAGACGCTGAAGCACAGTGTCCATCACGGACAGTGCATGTGGTCCACACACTGACTGCCTTGGCGACCGACACCAACCCCACGGGCCGGCATGTCCTAAACTGTGACCAGAGAACAAAATGCGTGAAGACTTTCGCCACAGACAGGAGAACGAGTCACAAATGCAGGAATGTGATAGATGACAGGAGAAAAAAGGCGAACAACAAGGCACATTGACATGACAAATTCAATTGTAAAAAAGAATGATCTAGTTGCAAGGTGAGGCGACTGCAGGCGGAAATCTAAACAGATTTTAAATGTAATTAATACTGAACCCGCCATGAAAACTTAGACAAACGAATCACAAGACAAAAACACGACGCGTTTCGACCTCTTAATTCTTCTTCAGCCAAGACGAAACACTCAGGGCAACGAAAATGAACCAGCAATCACTTATTTTCAACGTTGATTCAACGCCCATCTTGCGCTGAAGTGAATGAAGATTAGTGATTGCTCGTTCAGTTTCGTTGTCCTGAGTGTTTTGTATCTTGCCTGAAGAAGACCTAAGAGGTCGAAACGCGTCGTGTTTGTCTTGTGATTCATTTGTCTACGCTTTCTTGGCGGTTCGCTATTAATTACATTCAAAATTTGTGAAAAAGAAGTTCAGAAAAAAAAGTGGTATAACTGGTATTTAACAACCCCCCCCCCCCCCCCCCCCCCTCGTGGCCTTGGGGAGACCCGACAGCCGTTGAACAGCTAAGGCAAGGACTTAAGCATTCAACAATTGCTAAAGCATCATCATTCATCATCATCATCATCATCATCATCATCATCATCATCACCATCGTCGTCATCATCGTCGTCGTCGTCGTCGTCGTCATCATATCATCATCATTTACTTTTTTTTCTCATATCATCATTGTTATCATCATCTCATCATCATCATCATCATCATCATCACCACACCACCATCATCACCATCATTATCATTATTATCATCATCATCATCGTCACCATCATCGTCGTCGTCATTGTCATGATCATCATCATCATCATCATCATCATCACATCGGCGTCATCGTCGTCGTCGTCGTCGTCGTTGTCGTTGTCGTCACCAACATCATCAAAATTATGTTGTTTTTATGGTAATGTTGGCTATAGTCGTAGTAGTGGTGGTGGTGATGGTGTGTGTGCATGCATGTGTGTGAGTGAGTTGGTGCGTGTGTGAATGTGTGTTTGTGCACGCGCGCGCGCACGCGCGCACGGAGGATTGGAGGAAACGGGAACGGGGTGGAAGCTTGAAGTCACTCCGGCACTTACGCGGGGAGCAGATTCCGCAGCTGAGTTGGCAGTAGGCGGCCATGAAGCTCCTGAAGTGGGACCTCCTCCGGCAGAATCCTTTGCTGCGCCAAAAGCCGCACTCGTCATAGTCATCACGACACTCTGACATCACTGCTGCAACACCACAACAACGCCTGTTAATACTCGGGTCACAGAAACCTCATGCACGTTCGTCATGGCGTCGGGTACATTAATTAGTCATGTCTTAATAGCTGAAACTGCTTTGAGTATACAAGCGTTCAAAAGATGATAAAGATCGTGTCTGCCACGCCAGATTTCGGTAGAAAGACCTAAAAAAAAAAAAAAAAAAAAAAGAAATCCTGCATGAACAAATAAACTTAGAGGGGCGGCAGTACAACAGTTTAAATGAGCTGTTGATTTTTCACCAAACAGAAAGAACATTTAAACAATCTGATCTCTGGCATAACTTCTGTCCATTTAAAAATCCACTGCAGTCTTCCTTACAAACAAGATAAATGTTGCCTTGAAAAAACAGAGGTCACAAAAATGTCTTTTCTCCACCATGTGCTGACATTTTTTTTTTTTCTTTGCAGAGACTATAACCAGTATCAGAGGTCACTAAAAAAAAATCTGCTCAAACCGCGCTCCGACCTTTTCTTTTCCTTTTACAGACACTATAAATAGTAGCGTCCCACTGATTGGTCCTTTGGAATGTGCACAGAAGCTGTTCTCTCCTGATTCACGAACTGACCGTCGTCACAGAAGCCGCAGGCTCTGGGGCAGTACTCCTGCATGTATTTCTTGGTGGTCTGGCACTTTCCCCGTGAGGCAAACAGCTTGCAGAAAGTCGGCTGCCGGTCTTGGCACTCTGCTCCAACAAACCAGACACACGCACCTTCACTCAAACGTCTTGAGGTTTGTCGCTTAGTACGTTTGTCTGTTAATGTCCGTAGGGACAGTGCAATTTCTCGGTCTTTGGTCCATCTCCACAAACACTTAAAGCGTGTAAAACATGACCGTTTTTAAGAGAACCACCCCCCACACACCACACAAACAACAAAAAGGGCGGGGGTTATTAAAGGTTTTTGGAAGCTAAGAATTGCCTATACAATCCAGAACCAAAAAAAAGGGGGTGGGGGGGTGTGTGGAGAATGTAGATGGATGTTCTTCCACTCTTTTTTGGTCTATCATGGGGCACGAATGGTGCAGTCTCACGAGTTTATGGCAGATTTCAGTCACCACGCCTCTGGCTTTGGCCTAAAGCCTTGCAACCGTTTGATACAAGCTGAACCTGTGGCCTTCGTGAGACTTTGTTTCCCCGCCAACGAAGGCCTGTCTTCACGCGCATCTCTTTATCTATTTGTCGGCAAGATTACACAGATTCTACGGCACCCATCCACAAAACGTGGCGTCAACAATGGCATGGTGCCCATGGAAAAAACAGTGTAAAGTTTGGCAGTGATCAGTGATGCAAATCCGGATCGAAATTCAAATCCAGGCTTCCGTTCAGCCAGATTATTCCAAAAATATTCCTGGCAACATGAATGATGTGACACTACTGTTTACAAACTGAAGACTGTCTGGGAAGGAAAAGATTTTCGTGGGATGTTCAAATTATCAACAGACATAAACGTTGATTCTTGAAGTATTTTGCATTCCCATGTAAAACAATACAAGGGCAGTAACTCCTTCAGCCCGTACTTCCACAGGTAAAAACAATAATTTTGGTGTGGCCAGGGTGTGTGCTCTCCAATCACAATGCATGCCTCCTGCAGTGACTTCTGCCTGCCCTTCTGTGACTCTTCAATGCCTGCCCTCCTGCAGTGACTTCTCAATGCCTGCCCTCCTGCAGTGACTCCTCAATGCTGCAGTCCTGCAGTGACTTCTCAATACCGTCCTGTCCTGCCTGCCCTCCTGCAGTGACTTCTCAATGCCTGCCCTCCTGCAGTGACTTCTCAATGCCTGCCCTCCTTGCAGTGACTCCTCAATCCTGCCCTCCTGCAGTGACTTCTCAATGCCTGCCCTCCTGCAGTGACTTCTCAATGCCTGCCCTCCTGCAGTGACTTCTCCGACGAACACGGCGTGTTTGTGCCTTACAGATGGGACCTTTGATGAGGGAAATCGGAAGACTCTTCAACTGCAGAATGCATGGCCCCAAATCTGAATCCTAACCCTAGCCAGACCCTGACCTAATCTAATCGTAACCTTGTTCTGAACTCTGACCTATACCTAACTGTATAAAATCAGTATTTGAAATGAAAATAACAAGAAACAACAACAACAACAACAACAAACAACAACAACCTCGCATTGAGAAATCGATCTTGCACGGCAGGGGTGGAGGGGTTGCCTGCTCTTTGATCCGTCAGTAAAGAAAAGGTCGTCCACTTCCGTCGACAGAGAATGGCTGCCTGTACGGCGAAGTGATCGGGCAAAATCATATTCACCAATGCTCCATCTCCCCCTCCCCTCCAATCCCTCTCACCCTATTCCCTCACCAGAGCTCTCACCCCTCTTCTTCTTAACCCCCTCCCCCTTCCCCCCCGACTGCCCTAACTACTCCCGCCTCCCCATGGAAACAGCTTTCAACACACCTGGCATGTATTTGTGAAAGTGCATTTCTCACAAACAAACCGTGTAACCAAAACTATTCATGTATTTCCAACGTGAAGTTCCAGACAATACATGGACCGCCTGAAAAACTAATCTGACCGATTTTACAAGATTTGCCTGAACACTGCCCTTTATGTAGCTTTCCCCTTTTGCATACATGTGTTGACAGTTGTAACATATGAACAGGAAAAAAAAAAAAAAAACAAAACAAAACAAAATAAACACACAAAAAACACGCTCGCTCTCTCTCTCTCTCTCTCCGATCCTCTCTCTCTCTCTCTCTCTCTCTCTCTCTCTCTTACACACACACACACACACCACACACACACACACACACACACGAACGCATGCAAGCACGCACGCACGCAGAGCACTCCTGTCCCGCTCCCCCCCCCCCCCCCCTCCCTCTCCCCCTTGTCCACAGGCTCACCGCGTCGCTCGTGTCCTCAGACTGGCAGACGTAGTAGGGGATTCCCGGTTGAGGTCCTGAGTGGGGCACCAGCAGGCGCAGTCCTTGCCCACGAAGCCCTCCCCGGGCAGTCCTCGTCCTTCAGCCCACAGTCCGCACGCTCTGGAAGGGGCCAGAGGGGCAGGGAGAGGGGGCCGGGAAGGAGGGCATCGGGGGAGGGGCAGAAGGGGTGAAGTGGTTAGTGGTGGAGACACGCTAAGGGAAATAATCCAATCGTTCTGTGAGTAGGAAAATCGGAGCGTGTACTAAACCTTTGGTTTTGATATTGCTCTCTCTCTCTCTCTCTCTCTCTCTCTCTCTCTCTCTCTCTCTCTCTCTCTCTCTCTCTCTCTCTCGTATTCATACAAAAGTAGCTGAACTGGAATGAAGATGCTCCTTTTTTTCCCTTTGTTGTTTTGTTGTAATTGTTGTTGTTGTTTTTGTTGTTGTTAATATTGATGCGCATATTTTGTGTACTACTGTATTTCAATTCCGAACAGAATGCTGCATAATGTAGATTCAAAATGAGACTTTGGATATAGAAACTGGTGAAAAAAAATACAAAAGAATGAGTCAATGAAGTCCATTTCGCTCTGTCAAACATCAGTCCTGATAGGGACACCGCGGTCAGCCGGGAGGTAAACGTCATGATCTGACTTGCTGTGACCAGATCATTTTGCTGTCGACCGCTGCTTCCATGCCATGTTCTGCAGTGAAATAGTCGAGGGATGAAAGTTAAGCACTATTTTCCGTCGCCATTCTATGTGCAGTGTATGGTCACGTACCGCACTGTTTACCACAGCTTATGTTGGTGCGTGAGACATGCCTGCCGCCATGAACTACTCACATTTTTGTTTTGTTATTTGATTACATTAGGAACATGGGTGGGGTTTTTTTTCCCACGTGGATTTGTTGCCAGAGATTCTCAGTGTCCATGCACAAAGTCAGGTGTATATGCCACACAGTGAACCTGGGTCCGTTATCTAATATCCGATACTTGTACCAACAAATGTTTATTGACAAATGTGTAAATGCTTCTGATGTCAATATTTCGCGTAGTGTGGTACTTTTTTTGGTGTAGATGACCATATGGCCTGATCACAGCATTTGCTAAGTTTCATGTTTCTAAATGCAGTACACATTTATCGAGAGAGCGAGAGAGAGAGAGAGAGAGAGAGAGAGAGAGAGAGAGAGAGAGAGAGAGATGAGAGAGAAGCGAGAGAGAGAGAGAGAGACAAAAACACAGACTTTGGGTTGTGGCCCTGCATCCTCCCCTAGGTCTGTATTTCATTCCTACGCCGGGTCTTGTTTATCAAGCAACATTACAAAACAGGCTCTTGTACAATCAACAATACAGTTTTTCTCCACAATCCCACAGGCACCAGGAAAAAATGATTAAAAAAAAACTCCCTCAGATGGGTCACAATTTACTTGCATCTATTTCAGATGTTTAATCAATCAAACCATCGGTACTTTCATAGTACCAACCACACAAAAGAAACCACCTCCAAACAACAAAATCGGGGAAAACTGCACAGAGAGTTTGAAGACAGGTCAAAGAGTGGACAGTGTTCAAAGCGTCATCAGTATTTCTGGTCAGACCCCTTTCCTTTCGGTACCGGGTCTTGTGGTTCCTTGCAGTTTGTCCCATCAAGCTTCGTTCGTCGCTACACGAAGACTGCCTGGATCTTTTTCATGGACATCCACATCTTGTTTCTTCGCTGAAATAAATCCGCACAAAACTACGTATTTTCAGGTACATGCAGTAAACAAAATACCTTTCCCTGCGGTTAACAGTTCTAGCAACGTTGGCACCGCTCACCTGGTTTACAGTTGTAGAGGATGTTGGCCGATTTGATGTCTCGGAAACTGAGCATGTCACGATTGCCTATGACGTCCTGGTATTTCTTATCCAGCGTCTCTATGGTCAGTTTGCCTTCGTGAGAACCCGCCTGGAATTACAGATTGCGGAACTCAAAATGAGACGAAACGGAGCATGGCACTCTCTTTGTTCCCCCCCCCCCCCCCCCCCTCCCCCCTCTATCATACACACGCACGTACACAACCGCGCACGCGCTCACACAAACACAGGCGCACGTGCGCGCGCGCGCATGTGTGTCTTGGGGGGGGGGGGGGGGGGTGAGGGGGTGACGCAGGAGTCAAAAGTGGGGTAGAGGGAGGGGAAGGACACACGTAGTTGAAAGACACACACACACACACACACACACACACACACACACACACACACACACACCACACACCCACACACACACACCCATACACACACACACACACACACACACACACACACACACACACACACACACACACACACACACACACACACACACACACACACACACGCACACCCTCCGTAAGTCTAAAGACGCCCAAATGGCTACACTCCTCTATCACCTACAGACTTGCTGTAGTGCATGATGCTGAGGTAGTCGTACACCACACCCAGGTCACGAATGACGGCCCAGCTGTATTTGCGGAAGTTGAAGTACGGGATGGTGACGTTCTGGTGATGGATCCGGACGAACTGGTCCCGGTCCGGTCTGGACTGCTCGTGGTGGAAGCCCAGTGCATGGCCAAGCTCATGAAGGACCACAGTTTTCTGCAACACAGGGTTCTGAAGGTTGTCAGAGAGGGGAGTGGGAGGGAGAGAGAGAGAGAGAGAGAGAGAGAGAGAGAGAGAGAGAGAGAGAGAGAGAGAGAGAGAGAGTCAAAGAGAAAAGAGAAATAGAGAAGAAGAAGATGATGATGATGAAGAAGAAGAAGAAGAAGAAGAAGAAGAAGAAGAAGAAGAAGAGAGAGAGAGAGAGAGTGTGTGTGTCAGAGGCAGAGAGAAAGAGAGAGACTGTCAGAGAGAGAGAGAGAGAGAGTCAAAGAGAAAGAGAAATAGAGAGAGAAGAAGAAGAAGAAGAAGAAGAAGAAGAAGAAGAAGAAGAGAGAGAGAGAGAGAGAGAGAGAGAGAGAGAGAGAGAGAGAGAGAGACTGTCAGAGGTAGAGAGAAAGAGAGAGACTGTCAGAGAGAGAGAGAGAGAGAGAGAGAGAGAGAGAGAGAGAGAGAGAGAGAGCATGTTCGTCTTTCGTCAGTTTGTTCCTTTACGCTTATTACTAAAGGCATTCGCCACCTGCTGTTGATCAGGACTGGCTCTCTGTCTGCTCCTTGCCTCACGGGTGGATTGTTTATTGGCCACGCTTCGCCGCTGGTGGTGTGTCACACTGTCAAGGTTTGAAGCACACACACACACACACGATGGTTCAGGCTCCATGCATGCCGTGCAGTCAGCCCACTTGGCTAAACACAAGACAACACGTTGGCCCACGTGGTGGCCTGAGAGCACAGCCCAGCCCGCTGAACAATTCATACATGGCTTGCGGTGACAGTGATGGCCGGAAGTGTTTGGTGACCTGCACGGGCAAACGGGACTCAGACAAAGGAGAACAGCTCTAAAGCTCTAAAGCGTGGTGGATGCTTCTCCTGTCCCCTCTACAGCTCGACACATGATGGACAGCCGGACAAAGGTCAATGTTGGAAAAAGCTAAGGAATTATCGGAAAAATTGAGTTTTTCCGTGTGTTTGGTTTATAACGCCATGTACCTATATTGTTTAAATTGTGTACAATTGTGTGTCTTTGTGTTGCTTGCACGCTGGTATTCGAATGAATCTTCCAATCTCTACCGAATTTGACGAACACTACCGTCGGCTGGTGGTGATAGAATTTGTTGTAGCGGTAGTTACTAAGGTGGCAGCAACTTAGCAGCAGCAGCAGCAGCAGTAACAGACATATTAGTGGTAGTATTATCAGCGGCAGAAGTAGTAGCAACAGCAGCAGCAGCAACACGAACAATAGCAACATCAGTAGCGGAAGTAGCAACACCAGCAATAAAAGTGGTAAGGGTTTTGGTACAGCTGAAGTTAACACATTACTACTTTTACTGCTGGTTTTGCTACTGCCACACTACTTTTACTGCTGGTTTTGCTACTGCCGCTGTTGTCTCGTAAGGAGTTTGACGGAATTCGATTCCCCATCCTTCTAATTCCTCATTTGAGTTCCTTTGATAGGTCTCCTGCCATTAGATTTATCTGATACTGGCAGTGTAGGGGGTATGAATTCTTGCTGTTGCCGCTACTAATGATAATACTGCTAACTACTGCTGGTCCTTCCGCTGCATCAGTAACCACTGCTACTATCACCATCACCTGCGACCCATGTCTACACACGGCTCAGCCGCTGAGGCGACGAAAGATGATGGAGCTGGATTCTTCATCCGACACACACACTCTGGGATGAGGAACTTGCTGTCCCAACAGACAGATACTCTAGCTATATCTTGAAGCTGAGATAGGAGCCCTTTGCAAAGCATCCAAAGCAGTCTCGGAGAACTCCGCGAGAACAACTGATCACGTGGCCCCGCTCTCTGATGCACTGTCTGTGCTCCGAGCCCTTGAGACCTCTCGCAACACAGAGTTGAGACCTCCCGCAACACAGAGTTGAGACCTCCCGCAACAAGGAGTTGAGACCTTCAGCCACACAGAGTTGACACCTCCTGCAACACAGAGTTGAGACCTCCCGCAACACAGAGTTGAGACCTCCCGCAACACAGAGTTGAGATCTCCCGCAACACAGAGTTGAAACCACCCGCAACAAAGAGTTGAGACCTCCCGCAATACAAAGTTGAGACCTCCCGCAACAAGGAGCTGAGACCTCCCGCAACACAGAGTTGAGACCTCCCGCAACACAGAGTTGAGATCTCCCGCAACACAGAATTGAGATCTCCCGCAACACAGAATTGAGATCTCCCGCAACACAGAGTTGAGACCTCCCGCAACACAGAGTTGAGATCTCCCGCAACACAGAGTTGAGATCTCCCGCAACACAGAATTGAGATCTCCCGCAACACAGAATTGAGATCTCCCGCAACACAGAGTTGAGACCTCCCGCAATACAAAGTTGAGACCTCCCGCAACAAGGAGCTGAGACCTCCCGCAACACAGAGTTGAGACCTCCCGCAACACAGAGTTGAGATCTCCCGCAACACAGAATTGAGATCTCCCGCAACACAGAATTGAGATCTCCCGCAACACAGAGTTGAGATCTCCCGCAACACAGAGTTGAAATCTCCCGCAACACAGAATTGAGATCTCCCGCAACACAGAATTGAGATCTCCCGCAACACAGAGTTGAGACCTCCCGCAACACAGAGTTGAGATCTCCCGCAACACAGAGTTGAGATCTCCCGCAACACAGAGTTTCAGATCTCCCGCAACACAGAGTTGAGACCTCCCGCAACACAGAGTTGAGACCTCCCGCAACACAGAGTTGAGATCTCCCGCAACACAGAGTTGAACACAGAGTTGAGACCTCCCGCAACACAGAGTTGAGATCTCCCGCAACACAGAGTTGAGATCTCCCGCAACACAGAGTTCAGATCTCCCGCAACACAGAGTTGAGACCTCCCGCAACACAGAGTTGAGACCTCCCGCAACACAGAGTTGAGATCTCCCGCAACACAGAGTTGAGACCTCCCGCAACACAGAGTTGAATCCTGTCTATGCAGCACTGGTTGCACTGAAGTGGAGAAAGTGGTCCTACAGGGGGTACCCAACACACTACGTCATCAGAGGCCAGAAGAAAGCAGAAAGCACTGGCCAAGGACGGTGCACACGGAGAAGGCACTTACAAGCTGGTGTCCTATGAACAAGGAAAAGAGCATCATCAAGACGCATCAGGGGAAGAGATGGTAGCCCCGGCACCCTCACCACAGCCCTCACCACAGGTTCCATCCCCTTCAGCGATGGGAGCAGACGAAGATCTTGCAAGACTGGCCACAACCGCCTGCCCCTCCACATGTACACACTGTTTGGCAATAGACAGACAAACAGTGCCCTGTGGAGACACCTGCCCCACCACATGTACACACAGTTTGGCAATAGACAAAAACAGTGCCCTGTGGAGACACCTGCCCCACCACATGTACACACAGTTTGGCAATAGACAGACAAACAGTGCCCTTGTGGAGACACCTGTCCCCACCACATGTACACACAGTTTGGCAATAGACAGACAAACAGTGCCCTGTGGAGACACCTGTCCCACCCCCACCACATGTACACACAGTTTGGCAATAGACAGACAAACAGTGCCCTGTGGAGACACCTGTCCCACCACACATGTACACACAGTTTGGCAATAGACAACAAACAGTGCCCTGTGGAGACACCCCTGCCCCACCACATGTACACACAGTTTGGCAATAGACAGACAAACAGTGCCCTGTGGAGACACCTGCCCCACCACATGTACAACAGTTTGGCACAGTTTGGCAATAGACAACACAGTGCCCTGTGAAGACACCTGCCCCACCACATGTACACACAGTTTGGCAATAGACAGACAGTGCCCTGTGGAGACACCTGTCCCACCACATGTACACACAGTTTGGCGATAGACAGACAAACAGTGCCCTGTGGAGACACCTGTCCCACCACATGTACACACAGTTTGGCAATAGACAACAGTGCCCTGTGAAGACACCTGCCCCACCACATGTACACACAGTTTGGCAATAGACAGACAAACAGTGCCCTGTGGAGACACCTGTCCCCACCACATGTACACACAGTTTGGCAATAGACAAACAGTGCCCTGTGAAGACACCTGCCCCACCACATGTACACACAGTTTGGCAATAGACAGACAAACAGTGCCCTGTGGAGACACCTGTCCCACCACATGTACACACAGTTTGGCAATAGACAACCTGTGGAGACAAACCACAGTGCCTGTGGCAGACACCTGCCCCACCACATGTACACACACAGTTTGGCAATAGACAGACACAACAGTGCCCTGTGGAGACACCTGTCCCCACCACATGTACACACAGTTTGGCAATAGACAGACAAACAGTGCCCTGTGGAGACACCTGTCCCACCACATGTACACACAGTTTGGCAATAGACAAACAGTGCCCTGTGAAGACACCTGCCCCACCACATGTACACACAGTTTGGCAATAGACAGACAGTGCCCTGTGGAGACACCTGCCCCACCACATGTACACACAGTTTGGCAATAGACAGACAAACAGTGCCCTGTGGAGACACCTGCCCCACCACATGTACACACAGTTTGGCAATAGACAGACAAACAGTGCCCTGTGGAGACACCTGCCCCACCACATGTACACACAGTTTGGCAATAGACAAACAGTGCCCTGTGGAGACACCTGTGGAGACCCCCCCACATGTACACACAGTTTGGCGATAGACAGACAAACGAGTGCCCAGTGGAAAGAGACATTTGACAGCAGAACACATTCTCCCAGAACTGCCTGAGACAAGAAGCGAAGTGGACCAAGGTCTGGCCAGCACCGAACACGCCGGACACATCAAGCTTCTGGCACCGTGGGGGATCTGCAAAGAACTGCAGACTTCATCCCCGTGAAGCTGGAGTGGACATCTAAGGGAAGCGAACAAAGAAGAAGACACAGGTGAGCGGGTCACAGAGGAAGGAAAATGGTGGATGACAGTTAAGGAATATAAACAAAATGACAGGCGGTGGCAGTGACAGAAGATGGGAACAGTCTAGCACCGAATACCCAGACGGTGGGGATACAGTCTACACACCAAGCGTCCCTGGAACTTCCCTGTCCGCTTTGTCTTCAGTTGCATGATGCCGATGAAGCATCTTACACACACTGACGTGTCACACGACTGAATATGGAAATCATCCATCTTTAATTGCTCCCTTTTCTTTGTTTGTTTCTTTCTTTCCTATTTTTTGTAACCTTTCCCACACCACGTGACTTACAGTGCGACATCCACGGCCCAGAGTCACATTGGTCCCGTCCTTGGTCATACCAGGTTTGGGTTTGAAGAACACCTGAAACACACACACACACACACACACACACACA
>JADBJO010000254.1:617500-627500 GCA_016801955.1 Conus betulinus | reverse complement strand
CCGGACTACCAGTGTAGCGTGGCCTGGTACAACACCGGACAACCAGTGTAGCGTGGCCTGGAACAACACCGGACTACCAGTGTAGCGTGGCCTGGAACAACACCGGACAACCAGTGTAGCGTGGCCTGGAACAACACCGGACTACCAGTGTAGCGTGCTGGAACACTACTGAAGAAGACGTACCACGGATCTGCACCAAAATTTCATGGATTCCTGTTTAAATCACCTTATATCCTTGAAGCAAGTTTTGTTAACATCAGTTCAATACTTAACGCTTCGTAATCTGAACGACCGACAGACAAACGCAAGTAAAATTTACCATACGCGCCCCCCCCCCCCCCCCCCCCCCCCCCCCCCCCGCGCCCCCCAAAGTGGAAACGACGAGGCATCATTTTCCATACAGTGTCTTGCATTAGGTTTCGTAAAAAAAAAAAAAAAAAAAAAAAAAAAAGAAACCAAAACTAGCCTAAAACGTATCCACGCAGAAATGTTATAAATCTTGGCAATAGACAGACAACAACATATACATACCATGCCAAGCAAACAAAAGATGTTTCGTTTTGCTCCCTGGAAAGCATCTCAGGCTAGGCGTTTACGATGCAGGGATGCTATTGCCGCCATATATCATTCACTCAAGACCCACAGTGCTTATGAATGAATGGCAACATACATACACACCGTGGGCTACGTAGTCATCATGCAAAGCAAACAGGTTTCGTTTCGCTGTCTGGAAAGCTCATCAGGTTAGGCGTTAACCATGCAGGATAATATGACCAGAATGGAATACTCACTCACGACCGTCGACAAATCGTAGGATTTCCGATTATCCGTGGTGTTCCATCGAACTGGACGGAACTCGATGCAGGTGTAACGCATCCATTCATTCATCGCCTCATGCAGAATTCGGATTTCGGACATATCTGAGAAAGAACACACACACACACACACACACACACACACACACACACGCGCGCGCGCGCGCGCGCGCGCGCGCGCGCGCACACATACACACACACACACACACGCTCGCACGCACGCTCGCGCGCGCGCGCACACACACACACACACACACACACACACACACACACACACACACACACACACACACACAGTGCAGTACAGATGCAAACACTCTTTTCACGGGTATATAAGCCTGTATATACACATGGACGTACACGCACATGTACCTTAGTGTGCATACTGCCTACTCCTTCGTCCACACACAGTAAAGAGCATAAAACGCGCAATATAACATACGCACGCACGCATGCACACGCGCACGCACACACACACACACACACACACACACACACACACACACACACACACACAAAGTGTCTGGGTGTAAAATTAAATCTGAACTTTTCAAAGTATCTGCAAATCTGGGACACAGTGAAGCCAGCCTTTAAAAAAAAAAAGCAAACAAACAAACAACATCAACAAAAAAAAAAAACAAACATATTGACTGTGACAAGTCGCAGTAGGGCCACTTTCCACTCCAGTGAGGAGGAAAATTAACAGCAGCGGATGACGTTGTGTACATTACGTCAAGTCCCCAGGCTGGGGCGCTTGGCTTTTTCGTCTCATATTCCCCCCCCCCCCCCCCCCCCCCCCCCCCCCCCCCACCCCCTCCCCTCCCGTCCGCTCCGTGTTTGAAGTCCTTTTTCCTTTCCTTCGCATGGCTACCAGCAGGATGTTTCTCCAACCCTTGCGTTTTTGTAGCAGACTTCCCAGCCTGTGGAGGATAGCAAGGGTTAGTCTGGAATGGAGAGTGAATCCACTGCCCTCGCCGCTTGATACGACCGGATTCAGTGACACAGAGATTGTGACAATGGCGTCTGGCAAGGAGCAGTTATGTCCCTTGACGTCTTAATGGAATGTCATGTACGTGCCTGCACCCTATTTGAACACAGCGCAGGCGCCAAAGATTGGTGCATGATTGCTTCCAGATGGTTTGTTCGGCAGTTGAGGACAGTACTTCTCTGCGTCCTACCCACACCTTCGGGGGTATCTTTGACCTGTTTGCCTTTTAGGCGATTCTGGGGAAGGCGCAGTGACGGTGAGGAACGATCCACTGACCGCAGGGAAATTCTGTTGACGGCGGGAAAGACTGTGACCCGGGATTCTCTTCAGAGAGCATGCAAGATCTCACAGCGAAAGCTTGGCCATGTCTGGAGTGGTACTGTCTTCACCCTGTCAGCGAAACAGCAATGAGTGAGGCTGTGAAATGCACACAACAGTTCCTTGACGGTGGCGCTTTTCGCTGGTGGGCTTTGCAGCCATGAAATATGGGCTGGTACACCCATGGGAACGCTCCCATGGAGGTTCTGTCGTGTCACATCAAGTAGCCATTATACAATGACATCTACCAGGGAGCAGTTATGTCCCTTGACATCTTAATGAAAGGCCAGTGCGTGCCTGCATCCTATGTGAAACACAGTGCAGGCTTCCAAGGGTGGTGCAGGATTGCTCCCAGCTGGTTTGTTCGGCAGTTAAGGACAGTACTTCTCAGGTCCCACCCGCACCTTGGGATGTATCTTTCTTCCGGTGGTAAAACCTGATGGTAAAGAGTGTATCTGAGGTTTGTCTCAGTGCTCCTACTCTTCCAGCAGAACTTGGTGAGGTGTGGTCAACTCCGATTTAAAAAAACTGTGTGTGTGGACGACTGAATAATCGGCGTGGATGTTCAGTTTCCCCGGTACATGTTGGGCGATGAGGGTGAGTCTGTGACTTTGGCATCACATGAAAGATCTGTCCTGTCAGTAGAGACAATGAGAGAGAACATGTCCCCTTCCCCTCCTCCTTCAACTATTCCCATCCCTCCACTCTCCGTTTCTCCCTTCCGGTTCATATTTATGCAGCACGCCCCCATTGTATTGTCTCTGCACAGTGTGATATTCTTCACCTTTAGGTAGGGAAGAAAGTGCTGAAATCACCGGAAAGCCGTTTCCGGTTCTTGACAGTTGATGAACCAAGACGCCTGAAACTGGGACCACATGCCTGACGCCAAGAGGCGAAAGTGCGCACCCCAGCCCTCGTGGGATTGTGTAGAGCTCCACGTCCGGCGCTGTAGGACACACCGGTACACCTTTACCCCCAAACACATGTCCACGTCCAGAGAGACATGCTAGCCACAACGTTTAAGACCTAGCGCCATCCCTCCCTCAAAAGTTTCCGAAACGGCCCCTGGTGAAGTTTCCCGTCAGAACCAAAGGGTGGACAGACTCCATGAAGAGCAACGGTGAAGTCAGCTTCCTCATGTAGTTGATGTGTTTGTTTGAACTGGGTGGCTTCTGAAGGACTGGAGTCCCTCCAGCCGTGCCCGAAACCGGACAGATCGGTCAGACGACTGTGTGGAAAGACATCGTCAGAAACTGGAACTGTTGGGAGCAGTCAGACTGATCTCTCGTGGTCAGGGGGTGGAGCCTAGGAATGCAGTCGGAGAGAATTCCTCAGGTGTGATCCCGACACAGCAGCTGGGCTGTACACTTACTGACTATGAGGAACAATTCTCTGCTTATCTTGGTATACACCTGCAGGATTGATGGCAGGCTGAAGGAAAGGGTGCAGAAGTTTTTTCGTTACCCAAATTCATCGGTGTTGCTCGGTTTGAAGGCCTGAAGAATCCCTGATGATGAGCGAGAGTCTCCATCCTAATGCAACAAAATTGATAAATTTCTTTGTGGTCTCCAACCCTCAGAGGATTTGGAACCACGAAGATCGTGCCACAGACACCCTTACGCCACCCCCTTCCAGGGAAGAAGACATTGACAACCCTTTATTTGCTTGTTTCTGGAGCTGCATTGGACCCGACGGGAAAAAAAAACTGCGGAGAAGCGAGAATAAAAAGAGCACTTGGTTCAGTACAAGGAAAATGGAACCTCAGAACGATCACGCATGTAACCCATTCACTGGCTGGCAGTCTCCAAACGAGGAGATGGCTGAAGAGGCTGCCAGCCGGAAGGTGAGCAAGGAAGGGGCAATAATCAGGGCTAGTTACTGGGATGAGTTCCCCTGAAAAGCAAACAAAACCTGGAAACTGTCTGCTATAGGCCAGGGTGCTGGTACTTGTGGGAATAACCGTTTTTTCTTGGCTCTGTCCTTAGCTTCAATATAATCCAGCGTGGGAAGGGGTGTGAGAGGGTGGGACTGGGGTGGTGGTGACTATACTGAAGCTGAAAGGCGCTCTTTACTTTGCAGATTTGTGTTGAACTCCTGTGCCTGTAGCCAGGTCTCTGCTGATGTCTGCCCGATTTTTGATCGCAGCAGAATGGACGTGATGACCCACAAGGGGCCCTCTACATGTGGCAAGATACGCCCGCTTGTTTGAGAGATCTGTGAGAGCAGGCTGGATGACCCGTTCGGTATGTCATTGCTTCTGGCCATTACTGTTGAGGTACACTCAGAATGCCAGTGGCCAGCTTCTGCCCCAACCACCTGAGGAAGGGACTGACCACTGTGGACAATGGCCGTGAAGGCATCGGAGCTGGTGGAGAGGGAGTACATGGTGACAGGGGGTGTAGGAGGATGGGGGGGGGGGGGGGGGGGGGGGGGGGATCAGGGGCAGGGCGGGAGACCAGGAAGGAGAATCTTTCAAGACATTCAAAAGCTGTCCGTGACCGATCTCGACGCGAAGTCCTTGATTACCAGTGATGCCTTCCTACTTGTCGGTCACAGAGCCGCGGCCATGTGTGGATTGTGGTCTGTCCATAGGGATGAAATATGACCAGGGAGGCACTAGGGCTGGGAGAGATGTGATC
This sequence comes from Conus betulinus, assembly GCA_016801955.1. Taxonomy (NCBI): domain Eukaryota; kingdom Metazoa; phylum Mollusca; class Gastropoda; order Neogastropoda; family Conidae; genus Conus; species Conus betulinus. The sequence goes on along the minus strand of JADBJO010000254.1, from coordinate 622,740 downwards.
AGCGACAGAGCGTCTCGTGTGATGTCAAGAACTTGCCTCTCCCTAAAGTGGCAGGAAGTACTGGGAACTGTGCCCTGGGAAAGCTGTGATCTGGGGCATCCCTTCAGCTGCTCATGAGCCTTCTCAAAGACGTCCGCCGTCTATGGAAGGTTTCCGCGAAGAATGGTTTGCCGAAGCGACTTTGAACATCACCTATGCCTTGACCACCCAAAGAGATATGGTGCAGAAGATGGCTTGGATTCACTTGGATCTATTACTGAATCTATAATGTTTCCATTGTGCTTGAAATATGTTCACACAGACAGACAGACAGACAGACAGACAGACAGACAGACACACACACACACACACACACACACACACACACACACACACACACGTATGTACGCACGCACACACACACACACACACACACACACACACACACACACACACACACACACACACACACACACACACACACACACACAAACTACAGGCTAAAGATTTATCTTTCACAGACAAAACATACCGAAGGTCTGCGGATCGATCTGATAGTTGATGACCCCTCCAGGCCAGTACCTGGCCCCAAACTGCCCCTCCCAGACGGCCTGACGTTTGTGCAGCCCTCCACGCCCATCCATACTGCGGTTCCTGCGTGATGCATTCCAGTCAGTTCACACAGAGGGGCGGACAGGGCAGGACAGGCTCCACACACAACCCATACTTCAAAAGAACAGCTCGGATGAGAAAGGCATTTAACCTGCTTAGACACGCTTGTCAATTAACACACACCATAGAAATCAAGGAACGAGAGGATCTGGAGCAAAGGGAGAGGGTGGCAAATTTGTGATAAAAATCCAAGTCACTGAAAAGGCAGTAGATACTTCTTCCAGCGAAGCATCTCTCTCTCTCTCTCTCTCTCTCTCTGTCTCTCTGTCTGTCTGTCTCTCTCACGCACGCACCGCATAAACGCACGCCGCGCGCGCGCGCGCACGCACGCACACACACACACACACACACACACACACACACACACACACACACACACCAAGCGACATGACCGCCTGAACTGGGCCAAACACCATCGCCATTGCATCAGAGGCTTCATGTTTTCTTCGCTGTTGAATCCAGATTTACACTGAACTTCAACAATGGTCGGTCAGCACGTGTCGCGACAAGGTGTAGATCTCTAGAGAGATGTGCAGACTGTACTGTCGCTGAACGTGGCCGTCATGGTGGTCGGGATCAAAAGTGCGGGCTGGCATTCTGTAGAGGTCGCACCGACCTTGTGGCTTTCCAGCGGAGCTCTATGCGCACCCACTGGCACCTGACTGAGGTCGTCAAACCTGACGTCATACTTCTAGCAAGGCAGCGAGGAGCAGGGTCTATGTCTGTGGGTGATCCTGCCCAAATTCACAAAGCCGCTGCCCCCGTCAGGTATGCAGTCAAGACCAGCAACGTCGCACACCAGGACTGCCAGCCCGACTCCCCGATCTTGATCCCATGGATGAGAGATAGGACATGCTGGACGAGCTGTCTATGGCATGGATGTGCTTCTGTAGTCCCTAGCTGCCCTTTAAGAAGCACTCAGTTCAGCAGACAGCGACCTCACATCAGCTCAACAGGCTCACTGCTTCCACGCCAAAGGCAATCCAGGCCGGTAATCAGGCCAGTGGAAGTAACACAACATATTGAACAAGAAAAATATGCTTTAAAACCTGTTAAAATTCACATGAACTCTTTTGTGGTGATGACCCTTTTCGTGATGATACTTGACCCTTTGCTCGCTAGTCTTTAATCACGTAAGAAAGAAAATTCTTGTGGCTCTTGATTTCATCACTTACAGGAAAATGAAACTGAAAATGCAAAATTTGTCGATACTTTTTTCGTCAAAATCCTACAAAGGTTTCAAACCATGTCACTTGACTTTTTTCTATCCACTATCGGTGCCAAGCGGCACGTGAACCTGAAGGCTATTTACCGCAAGTCTTTGCCAGGTGCTTTGCAGCAGGCTTGTTCCAGTAATTACAACACCTCACGATGCCAAGATCATCCCTGAATACAACTGCGCATTGGTGGCTGGTCAACAGACTGAATATACCTTCATTATGGGTGAAGTTCTGAATCGTTGTCGATCGCGTCATCTGAGCTGGCTCGTTGTGAATACTTGGCCCTTTCTTCAGTGCTTTATGTCCAACCAACTAGAATTCGAAGGGCCAATAAAAATCAAAATAGAAGGCCAGAAGGTAGAGTGAGGACGAAGAGATCCTGGATCGGTTTTTAAATCCAGATCCCCATCAGGGATCTGCGCTCAAGTTACATGGATTCCCCCTTCTTTTCATCTCTGCACGATCTTGCCGAATAGTCGCAATAGCTGAATGACTGAAAGGGTCTGAACAGCTTTGCTGGATGGGCGCCCGACTCGTAGACCTGATCATCCTAGAGCGGCAGGTTCGAATCTCTGTCGGACTGCTTCAGTTTAGAGGACTTTCTTTTTACCTCGGATTAAAATTGGTTCTGAACCCTCTTCCCGATAACTCCGAATAAACTATAAACCGAGGTTCCGGGTGTAAAGGTTAATGTACCATCTTACACACGTGTGGGATCCATCAACAGCTTTTGGCCGTCGGTGTGGGTGACAGGTATATACATAGCACGCATCCTCTGTGAAAATGGAAAGGAGAAGTAAACAAATGAGTGACTGATGTTCGTCTGAATGACACGAGAAATGACTGAATGTAGCGCCAGCAGGCAGCTCTTCATTCGGCTCTACCCAGGTAGGAAAGAAGCTATGTAAATACTTTCAAAATAACGGTAATAACAGATCCTGTTTCTGTTCTTTGACCCGGACCCTCAGCAGAATGAACCCTGTTCGACCTTTGACCGGACCCTCAGCAGAATGAACCCTGTTCGTCCTTTGACCCGGACCCTCAGCAGAATGAACCCTGTTTCGTCCTTTGACCCAGAACCTCAGCAGAATGAACCCTGTTCGTCCTTTGACCCAGAACCTCAGCAGAATGAACCCTGTTCGTCCTTTGACCCAGACCCTCAGCAGAATGAACCCTGTTCGTCCTTTGACCCAGACCCTCAGCAGAATGAACCCTGTTCGACCTTTGACCCGGACCCTCAGCAGAATGAACCCTGTGCGTCCGTTGACCCCCATTCCAGCTTCCCACTAGGTATCGTTCAAATTGGTGATGTAGTTTTCGCACAGTGTAGCCAACAGACAGATAACCGAGAGACGAGGTGAAGACATACTGTCCTTGGCGGTGCTAGTTCCTCGTTGTAAGTGCCATTGATTTCTTTGTCATGGTGGCATTTGGATGCAGTTATTGACGTACTCATTTCCAAATATGCCACTGCCCAAGGAAACAGCGAAGCACAGCAAAAATCTGACGTAGCCCAAACACCACCCAAATGAAGGCTGTAATGTAAATGGCATTGACGTCGATTTTCTTTCATCGTTGACTAGTCTAAGCCACATCACATTGATACAGATTGTAGCACTGAGTACTCACTGTGCCAGCAGCCTTCTCCAGTCCTCTAGGGAGAAGATCATATCCATTTCCACTCTGACCGTCTGCGCCGTCTCGTGATGCAACACGCCCTGACTGTAACCTGTGAAGAAAGTGGTTTTCAGTTCATCGTCAGCTAAATGGGTTTCAGACGAACGGTTTTCCGTCAATCGTCAGCCAAATCGGTTCAAGATATACTATTTTCAGCCAGGTTGCAAAGTGAGACGTGCGCAGGCGGAAATCTAAACAAATCTTAAATAAATGTTAGCGAACCGCCAAGAGAAACGTGGACAAACGAGTCACAAGACAAAACACGACGCATTTCGACCTCTTAGGTCTTCTTCAGGCAAGACACAAACAAATAATACAACGAAAATGAACGAATTTGGTACTCAGCTTCGATCTCTTCACTCTTCTGCGCAAGGTTGCAGGCGTTGAAATTTTCTTGCGCTGAAGAGTGAAGACATCGAAGCTGAGTACCAAATTCGTTCATTTTCGTTGTATTATTTGTTTGTGTCTTGCCTGAAGAAGACCCTAAGGGGTCGAAATGCGTCGTGTTTTATCTTGTGACTCGTTTGTCCACGTTTCTCTTGAATTTTCGCTAACATTTATTTAAGATTTATTTTCAGTCAGTTGAGGGAAACGTGGCTTTAAGAGCAACGGTTTTCAGTAAATCGTCGTCAAAGTGGGCTCAAGATGAAGAATTTTCAGTCAGTCGTAGGCAAAGTGGATTTAGGAAATAAATGGGGTCCGATCAATCGGCGGCACGAACTATTCAAGGCAAACTGCTTCCAAGATCATCGATTTTCAATTAATTGTGGGTAAAATGGGTTTAAGACAAATGGTTTTATATAACTGTAGGTAAAGATTTTCCAATCAATCATGGACAAAACGGGTTCAAGATCATTTATTTTCAATCAATTGTAGTCAAAATAGGCTTCAAAGGTTTATTCGTGGCGACAAATGGGGTTAAGGTAACATGTAATAGAGAGTTGTGAGCACACCAGCCGCTGTGGCGCAGTGGTTAACGTCATGGATTCCTGGCTGAGATGTCTTGGGTTTGATTCCCATCAGAGCAGTTTATCTTTGGGACAGTCGACTTTCATCCACTTAATGGTTGCATTTCTGACAGAATTGCTCAAATTTCCTCACCACCAACACGCGTACTTCCTCCTCTTCTCCGATTCCCCGACAACCCCCCACCCGCCTCGATTCCCCTCTCCTACCTACTCCACCCTTACCCATACATCCATAACCTGCTGACATACAAATATTCCTGCCAATAAAAATTTCACGTATGACCTTATCCCTCCCCCCCCTCCCCCCCCCCCCCCGGGCTGAGAATTTTACAGTTGACGCCCCATCAAGCAACGTCCCAATGGACTGACATGGACCTACTGTGATGCTGGGCTGGGCCCCTACATGGCTGTTCAACGACTCACGTTGTCCAGGGCGTTGGCGATGATCTGGTCGATGGGCATCCCGTGGCAGCAGTGGTACAGGAGGACCAGGTGTAGCCCCTGGAGGAACAACATACGTCACAACATTGCCCTGCCCTGCTGTAGGGGGGGGGGGGGGGGGGGGACAGACATCACAACATTGCCCTGCTGCAGGGGGAAACAACAAATGTCACAATATTTCCCTGCTGTAGGGGGGAAACAACAGACGTCACGACATTGCCCTGCTGTGGGGGGGGGGGGGGGGGGGGGGGGGGGGGCAACAGACGTCACAACATTGCCCTGC
>JADBJO010000254.1:602500-610000 GCA_016801955.1 Conus betulinus | reverse complement strand
TTTGGCTGTATGGATCATCTTTTTAAGGTGAGTCAATTGCAAAAACTAAAGAAGAAGAAAACATTTTCAAAACAGGCTCACTTGAATAAATATTTATAGTGAGTTACTTCTTGTGATCGCTGGCAGTAATACATTGAACATGTATAGATTGTGGTCGCACATGTCGTCAGTAAATCATGTCCATGTATTAAGCCGTCGTTCGATAAGTGGACCAAAATCCCCTTTTTGTCATGCATCGCTGCTCAAAGATATGACACGGAGACGCCACAATATGTATCACATCTGTAAACTGAAACCCACAGTGTGAATCGCCCCTATAAAATCAAAAATGCCTCAGTATGAATGCCATAACATTGAAAAATACCATCGCACGAATCGCATCTGTAAACATGAAAATGCCATCGCATAAATCGCATCTGAAAACATTTTACGCCATCGCATGAATCGCGTCTGTAAATGAAAATCCCAAATCTGTATCACCACTACAAACAGCAAAACGACGTAGAATGAACCGTACAGTGTAAGACTAAAAAGTCACTGTTTCAATAGCCCCTATGATATACAATATTGATCGTCTGTATAAACACAAAAATGTCATAGTACAGTATAAATTGGTTCGTAAAAAGTATGAATCGCGTCTGTATACGAAACTCTCCAGTGTAAATGATCACTATAAACATTAAAAAAAACTTCGTAATATAAATTGCATGTTATGTCAACCAAATTCCACAGTATGAATGGCCTCTGTTAAAACAAAAATGCCAGAATACAAATCTAATCTGTAGACAAATAATCCACAGTATGATAAATGGGACAAGCTGGATCGCTCTGTAAGCATGAAAATGGTGCAGACGTCTCTTCTGTAAACAGGGAAATATCCGGTATGGATCTCCTGAAAGGAAACACAAAAATGCAACCAAAAGGTTTGAACCAATTCTCAAAGCAAAAAAACATACATTTCACTCTGAAATCAAATAAATACACACTACTAGCTATCTCTGAAAACGCGACTGAATGATGAATGACGTCTGAAAACACGAAAAATGACAAATACAAACCGCTTCTGGGAAACACAAAATCACGCGCATCTTAATTCACTCTGAACGCATGAAAATACACACAATGAATTACAAGTGAAAACACAAGAGAGAGAGAGAGAGAGAGGAGAGAGAGAGAGAGAGAGAGAGAGAGAGAGAGAGAGAGAGAGTAAGGTGCCTCTGAATGAAAAAAAAGAAAGACAATATAAATTGTATGCAAATAACACAAAAGACACATAGTATAATTCTCTTGTGAAAACACGAAAGATACACAATATCAATTGCCCGAGAAAGGAAGAAAGACACACAGTACTGACTGCCACCAAAAACACAACAGACACACAGTAGAAAGAAACTCGTGGAGAGCGTGGCAGCAGAGAGTCCTCAGAAGAGAAGCCCCTTCAAGCAAGTGTTTCAGCCCTTAACTCCTGACACTCTAGGGGGGGTTGGGCCACACCCGGTTCATGACTCCGGATGTCCCTCTGCTGCCCCTTTTTTTTCCCCCATCTCGGGACGAGCCCATGGCTGGGATTCGAACCCATGCCCCTCTGGACATGCTCATTTTCCACTTAATGACTCGCGCACTAACCACTGAGCCAGTGGGCACACCTGATATTTGTAGGAATGTTAAGCCTTATGAAGTTCACTTTTGTTCCTCCTTGACCAGATCCAGCTTGAACACCTCTGCTGCTTCTGCCATTGCTTTCAGGGCTCTGGTGGTTTTTTTTTCCCTCCCCTGCAACTGAGAGCTGTTTTCATGAGGCTGTATGCAGACGTTCCTACAACCCCCCTAGCTCCAATTTCTGCAGTGAGGACTTTGACCTGATAGCCTTCTCTCCTCACGCTGTTTGCCAGATCAGCATACTTTTCAGTCTTGTAGGTTTGAGCTGCCTCCATTCTGTTCTCATATGGCACCGTGAGCTCGATCATGATCAGCTGCTTGGTGACTGACTGAGAGTGGACTACTATGTCTGGTCTCATGCCCTCTTGCTGATGATCTCTGGGTGACTCTTCCATTCTGGGAGGTCTGCAGTGCACTCCCAGTCATCTGCCCCGTCAGGCAGACTCTGCCTGCATGTTCCGAGTGGCGCTGTTGTTCTTGGCCATGATTCGCTGCCTCCTCTTGTGGTGTGTGGTACTAGCCCAGACTACTACTGTACAATCTCTTTGAGCACTTGGTTGTGCCTCCATGTGTACTTCCTTGAGCCAGGGCTACTTTACATGAGCTAAGGACATACTCCACTGTTTGTTTTTTCATGGCAAAGGGGGCATGAAGGATCGTCTGTTTTTTTCCCCACTTCACCAGGTTTGCATTTGAGGGCAGAAGGTCATATGCAGATCTGAGAATGAAGCTGATCCTGAGAGGGGCCATGTGCCAATGTCATTCCGAGTGAGACTTCTTTGGAGTGCATTCTCCCACGTTGTCCATTGCCCTTGCTGGCTCTGCTGGACTGCTTTTTGGAGCCTTTTTTCGTCTTCTCTTTTTTCTCATCTCCTGAATCATCATGTCTCTTTTTTGGCTTTTCCTTTGGCCACCATTCAGTTTTGGTCACCCCCCTTTATTTCTCTGATCTTGTGACTTTCTTTTGCAGAGAATCCATCGCGCCTCTCGAACTTTCCATTTTCTGCCCTGTCTTCAGCTGGGGCTTGATTGCTTCTACCAGATCCTGAGTCCTCCAGGATGCTTTGAAGTCTGATCTTCCCTGCTTTGTATTCCTCCAGGATGGATTTCAGTGGTAGTTTCAGCTTTGCTTGGCGACAGTACAGCGCTATGTCAGTCAGAGACAGGGTGGGACACCAAGCCATTTCCTTGGACTTGTTGATTTTGGATTCCATTGCCTCCACTATGCTGGTGCAGATGTCGTATATCATCACAGGCCATAGGAGCTTTGGTATCAGCAGATGAACTGCAGACACCAGACCTTGTATTTTGCCAGGGAGCCCACACTGGTCAATGGTCTCCAAGCCTTCTTCCGACATCTGTTTGGTTTCTTTTTGCTCTTTGTGTGTCTTTCAGCGTATCATCATACCATCTTCCAAGGCTCTTGACTGGCTCTTCTGTAACTGTTGGAATGGCCTGGTTGGCAACACTGAAGACCACAGATTCGGCCACTTTTCCTTTCCTCAGTGAGAGACTCCGTGATTTCTTTGGCTTGAACTTCATTCTGGATGAGGCAACTATGTCATCCAGCCTCTCCAGCACATGACGTGTCTCGTCTTCTCTGGATGAAATCACTGTAGTGTCATCCATGAAGGCCTTGAGAGGGGGTATCTTGTATCCATCGCCAAGGTCTGTTTGTCTGCGTTGCTTGTTGCTGCTTTCAAGATGACTTCCATTGCCAACACGAACAGTATTGGGGAAATTGCACAGCCCATTGCAATGCTCACTTCCAAGTTGATCCAATCTGTTGTGTACTCCTTGGTAGAGAAGCGCATTGAGAAGCCATTGAAGTACTTCTTGAGCATGTCGCGGATGTTCTTTGGCACATGGTACATCTCAAGAGCTAACTGTATCATCTCATGGGGTACAGATCCATATGCGTTTGCCAGATCAAGCCACACTACACACTCTTTTTTCTGTTTTTTGCTCTTTGGATTGCGTTCCAAATCATTGTGGCGTGTTCTACACGCCTGGGATGCCACCTGTCTGGACTGACACATCCAAGTACTTGTTTTCCATGAGGTACTTTTGGTCAGCCTTGCTGCCATGACAGAGAAGAAAATTTTCCCTTCGACGTTCAGTAGTGATATTGGCCTGAACTGGCTGATGTCACTTGAGTTTTGCACACCATCTGCCGTCATCCACTGGCCGCTGATCTTCTGGTTTCTCCCAGCTGATCGCAGCAGCCTGTGGAGCCACTCCCAGCACCTTGGGACATTTCTTGTACAGCTGGTAAGGTATTCCGTTTGGCCCTGGTGATGATTTGGCTCTGGCTTTGTCGACCACCTTCTTGATTTCCGCCAACGTTGGAGGCTTATCATTGAACTGTTCCTCAGGATTGGTTGCCACCAGACCTTGAATGTCGAGTGGTGCTTTGGCTCTGTGAATGAATCAGAGTATGTTTTCTCAGATGCTGCTCAAGAACTCCTTTGTCCACACTTAGCGTCCCAGATTTTGGCTGCTCAAACAGAGTTCTGGCAAACTGGAAGGGGTCTCTGAAGAAGCGCTCTTGTGTCTTCTTCTTTTTGCTCTTCCTCGCAGATTCCGCTTTGCTGAGGGCGCTGTGTTTTGCTTTCAGGTCTTCCCAGAGCTTTTCCAAGCCTTGTTTTTCAGCTGGCAGTGCGGTCTTCATTTGCTTCTTCTTGAGGTTTTTCTTTTGGACCTTGATCTTGTCCATCTCTTCTTGGCATCTGGATTTCTTTGGAGGTAGTTTTGCTCCATAGGCGTCTCTACATGTGGCATATACACAGGGTGCAGGGTGCTTTGGGACGATTTGTGCATCCCAGTTTCTCCCAATCTTTAGTCTCGTTTGCTCGTGGCAGGTTGAGTTTCAGGCGCCTGGTATTGAGGGCCCTTGCAAATTCCTCATCCGAACCAACAGTGAACCAACCTTGGCACTGTAGTTTAAATCCTGACCTTTGTCTTCCGACGTCTTATCTGCTGATGCAGTGCGCTGCTGCTCATTCAGATGAGTCTTCACACATCCCATCTTTGTTCTGTGGATCTTCATGCCATTTGGTCCATGTTCCATTTGGGATTTGCAGTCGATAGATTCATCATTCTCTCCCCCTTTCGGTGAATCCTGGGAGCATGTTACATGTAGCCACATGTTGAAGGCAAAGTGGGGAGCCAGCCAGTGTTCCCCGGTCTTTCCGGGACGTCCTCCAGCCTATTCCCGAAGTCAATGGTTTACCCATGCATCAGTAGAAAGAAATTCGTGGAGAGCGTGGCAGCAGAGAGTCCTCAGGAGAGGGAGCCTCTCTTCACGCAAGTAACCTTAACTCCTGACACTCTAGGGGGGTTGGGCCACACCCGGTTCATGACTCTCTGGATGTCCCTCTGCTGCCCCTTTTTTTTTCCCGATCTCGGGACGAGCCATGGCTGGGATTCGAACCCATGCCCCTCTGGACATGCTCATTTTCCACTTAATGACTCGCGCACTAACCACTGAGCCAGTGGGACATCTGATATTTGTAGGAATGTTAAGCTTTATGAAGTTCACTTTTGTTCCTCCTTGACCAGATCCAGCTTGAACACCTCTCTGCTGCTTCTGCCATTGCAGTATGAAATTCACGTGAAAACAGGAGAAGCACATAGTATGTATTGCACGTGAAAACATGACAGTGAAAACACACAGAATTGAAAGTGCCTCTTAAAAAAAAAAAAAAAAAAAAAAGACAAAGAAAATCAATTGCCTCCGAAAACAGAAAAATAAACACTATGAATCGTCTAACAAGGAAATCCGTATCATACATCACTTTAAAACACACACGCACGCACGCACGCACACACTTCAAATATGTGAAATTCTTCCCTCTGTCTGTGTGTGTGTGTCTGTCGGTCGGTCTGTCTGTCTGTCTCTCTCTCTCTCTATGTCTGTCTCTCTCTGTCTATGTCTGTCTCTCTGTCTCTCTCTCTCTCTCTCTCTGTCTCTCTCTCTCTCTCTCTCTCTCTCTCTCTCTCTCTCTCTCTCTGTCCGTCTCTCTGTCTCTCTTTCTGTGTGTGTCTCTCTCTGTCCCTGTATCTTGTTTTCTCTCTCTCTCTCTCTCTCTCTCTCTCTCTCTCTCTCTCTCTCTCTCTCTCTCTCTCTCTCTCTCTGTGTGTGTGTGTGTGTGTCTCGGATCAATCAGCCGACTTGATGCTGCCACAAGCCATAATTAAAACGTCAGTCTCTATTTGGAAATGAGGTCAAGTCAAAGAAAGACGGTGAAGCGGGATGGGGCGCACCGGGGGATGGGGGGGGGGGGGGGGGGGGGGGGGGGGTGTAAGAGTGATGTGCAGAAGAAGGAAAAGTGGTATGGAAGTGTGATGTTCACCCCCTGTGTAATCACCACTCGAGCGAGACGCAGATCTGCGTGTGTAAGCCCAGACTGTTTTCAGTCAGAGCCTGAGAGGACTGCGAAGATTGCAGGGGAGATACAACGACAGCTGCCATTCTCTGTTTCTTGTTATCTGTAATATGAGAGGGAGAGGGGAGTTGTGATTTGTCGGGGTGGAGGGGGGTTTAGAGGGAGTTGGTAATTACATTTCCACGGATGTTCTTTTAAACGCACGCGCTCAAGAGACCATGTTTGTGCCAGTTTGACAAATACAACAACAAAAGCGAAGATATATATATATATATATATATATATATATTCCCCCTCGAGCACTTCCATATTATTTTTTTTCCTCTTCTGCATCTCTCTTAAACCCTCCCCGCTCCTACTCTCTCCTCCCTCCACCATCCCCCGTACATTATATGTATACCAATATATATATATATATATATATATTTTTTTTTTCAATAAAGAACCATTATAAGCATCTCTGCAAGTTTGTCCACATCTCCATCCCCACCCACCAACGTACTTAAAATCAGTTGTGCCTGTTGAGAGAGAGAGAGAGAGAGAGAGAGAGAGAGTTACCTAGCTTTGCTCGATTTGTGTGACATTCAGCAAACGTTAGGTGATTCACGTGACACTCGCTCAGAGGCTGGTCTCCTGTGAACTCGCGACTGCACGTGCATCACCAAAGCATGGGCGTGTGAGTATGTGCCAGCTTGACCTGATGTGCTTTGTGTGTGTATAAGAGACAGGGATGGAGACACACAGAAAGAGGGGGGAAAAAGAAAAAAGAAGAAGAGTGAATACGAGGGCAGGGGATGGAGGGGGAGAGAGAAAGGGTGGTGGTGGTTTATTTTATTCCATGTTGGTCATGACCCAGCTAAATGGACGGGGCATTTTTTGGGGCTGTTACCCTGTCAAAATAGATTCCAGGAGAGAGAGAGAGAGAGAGATTGAGAGCACGTGCACGTGCGTAAATGTTGTCGACGTCAATAGCTCATGTTAGTTTTAACGTTTCGGTTTAATGCAACAGACTTGTTAGCTCTGGCACCCTTGTACACTGCTATATAGGCACGGCGTGAGTGCCAGCTCTGCGCTTTCTCCCTTTCACAACATACAGTTCAAAAATGAAGGCGGCAGTCTGGGGTGGACGGGTGTTGTGTTTGAGTGAAGCTGAGAAGGGAGTGACAAACAAAATGGAAATGGGGGAGGTGGGGGGGGGGGGGGTGGTGTTATCGGAAGGGATAGAGAGTAGCGGAAGGAAGTAGGGAAAAGTTACAGAGGTGTAAAAATATGGAGCATTATGGGTGGGTGTGCTTATGGAGCATTGTGGAAAGGGGTGCTTATAGAGCATTGTGGGGGGGGGGGGGGGGCTTATGGAGCATACTGGGGTGTGTGCGTATGGAGCATTGTGGGGGGTGGTGCTTATGGAGCATTGTGGGGGGAGTGCTTATGGGGCATTGCGGGATGTGTGCTT
>JADBJO010000254.1:590000-597500 GCA_016801955.1 Conus betulinus | reverse complement strand
CACTGGGGGAACAACTCGCGTGGTGATGATAATGTGGCATCCCAGACTGCACTCCAGCAGGTCTTGTTTTTCTTCTTGCTACAGGACGGATGTCCAGTGCTCATCTTGGTCCTGCGTGCACTGGTGTTCAGGCTATGGAGCTGTTGATCAGCCGACGATGATTGTCGGTAGACATCGCCTTTAATCCCCTTGCAACAAGCTGTCTTAAGAGGTACTGGGTGGCCGTTTCCACGCTCAGGTAGCGGTCAACCTGTGCCGCATGAGGCCGACTCAAAAAGGAAGCAGGACGGGTGTCGCTAGAACGCTGCAGTCATTTCCTGTCCTGTGCTCTTCACTGAGTACGGCCGAGAGGGCAGTGTTTCAGCCTAACCCCTCCCTCCCTCTCCCCCCCCCCCCCGATCCTCCCCTCCCCAGTTTCAAGAGGTTTTCGCCATGACGGCCCCAAACATGGCTACACCAGGCCTCGGGTAATGCAGTCAGGCAGCATTCCATCACCGGCCTGCCCCATATCTCCAGTAGCTGTCCGCCCTGAGAAATGGGAGGTAGTGGCTACCTCCCACGTCTCTGTGTCCGCCCCTGATGACTCAGGCCAGACTGTCACCCACAACGGAAGTCTGTTCCGCCTGACGTCAGTCTGCCACCTCCACGTCCTTCCAGATATCGGCAGCCGCTGCCATGCCAACTGGCAGTGAGTGGATCGGTGAGACGGAAAGAATTCTTGTTTGGCCAGATTCATGCCTTATCAGCCAGAGGCTCTTGAACAGAGTTAAAGACATGCTGTTCCCGAACACGTCGGAAATAATTTCCTCTGCACTTGTTCATACAGCCCCAAACCTGTCCCAGAATTCTAAACTGTGTTACAGGGAACTATTGGTTTGACAGTTCGACTGTCCAATCTAACCGATGGTGCTGTACTTCTACCTTGTGTATTGATGCAGTCTTCCATAGGCTTCACGTTACTGTCACATGTGGGTCACTGTATGCTCAGTTACACTAAGGCCTGCCATTCGCACCATGAGCACATGACTGCATGCGATAACATCATCCCGATTTGGACTAAAATATAAAATGGGGTATGACTGTGAACAGGATCATCCACTCACGTTAACAAACAAACAAAATAAATAGATAGATAAATGGAAGGAGACAGGTCGGGAGGAGGGGAGGAAGGGTGGGGTTGTGGAGGGGAGGGAGGGGGGGGGGTCCAAGCAGCGTTGTTTTTGTTAGCAGGCCACCAGACATGATCATCACTATTCTTAAAAGCACAGTCTTCTGGAACTTGCCCCCAACAGTTCGTCCTTGAGGATCTGTTTTGATGCACTCTAATATGAAGCGCTTGTGATATGTGGAAAACACGGAATGGACTGGATGCATGTTTTGACCAGGTGTATGAGTAAAGCAGAGGCTGGCATATTTTCTTTTTGATTTTTTTTTTATAAATGTAACCACACACACACACACACACACACACACACACACACACACACACACACACTCGCACACACATGCACGACGCACGCATGCACGTAGCACGCACACATGCACACACACACACACACACACACACACACACACACACACACACACACACACACACACACACGTGTGTGTGTGTGTGTGTGTGTGTGTGTGGAGAGAGAGAGAGAGAGAGAGAGAGAGAGAGAGAGAGAGAGAGAGAGAGCACAATATTTTTCAGTGTCTGAGAGAAAAGATGAGGATTATCCCTTCCCCTTCCCCCTCCCCCCATCTCTCTTCTTTCTGTACCTTCCCCCCCCCCCCCCCCACACACACACACACACAATCTCTCTCTCTCTCTCTCTCTCTCTCTCTCTCTCTCTCTCTCTCTCTATCATATATATTGACATGCATACCTGCCCACCCACACCAACTCACAAGCAGGAAAACAAACAAATTAGCGAGAGAGTCGGATAGCAAAGAATAAACAAACAAGCTTCTCCATGTGCGGCTTCGTTTCTCTAGTCTTCACGTGCGTTCAATTGGTGAACAATTACACACAGACGACTCAAATCTAATGCGACACGCGGTACCCATTCAGCTCACGGACATGCAGTCAAGACGCACACAGAACAAACAAGGGAATGTCACAGCTTTGGGTTAGGCGTTCAGCTCTAACAACGGAGCAAACTGTTCTTGCTTAATGTGTGGTTCTCCCAGCTTTGCTTAGGATTTGCAGACAAGGAGACCATCTTCTTTTTCTCTCGTACCTCCGTGAAGTCACGGGGACACCGCACTGAAGAGCTGTTCACCGGGGTCTTCCCGTTCTGACGGCTGTTTAACAAAGGCCAGAGTCTCTGCAGATGGTTTCCCTGACCACTCTGCAAAGTCGTCAGTCCATCTACCTTTTAACTATCTTCTCCTCCATCTCCCTTCCTCCCTCAACAGTCCCTGGAGGACAGTATTAAGCAAGGCCATCTTGCTACGTGCCTTACCAATACACATTTCCGATCTTGAACTGACGTCAGCAGATGTTCATAGAGTTCGATGTGCCGCCTGGTGATTTAACGCAGTTGTTCATTGGTGACAGGATTAATGATCTGGCGGTTAGTATCTTGCCACGTTTTCATGGACCGCTTTTCCGTTCCAGATCCGCAGTCAGTGTCCATGTCTCACATGCATACATGAAACTGGAATGTACCAGCGGACTCGGGAACCTTATCTTGTGTTTCATGAAGATGTTCTTGTCTCTGCATACAATTTTAGTCTGGACAGTGTTGATGTTGTCTTCGCTGCCCTTCAGAGGATTTTTGGTTTGTTTGGATCCCTCGTTGCTAAAAGTGGATCCCAGGTAAGTGACCTGTGTTGAACAAATCCTAGCTTCTGTCCATAGACAATTATAGCAACAGAGGTGGCATTTTGGCTGGCCCATCAAATCGGTCTTTTCGGGCTGATTTTTATGTCATATCTTGTTGATTTTTCATCCACTTTTTTTTAACAATCTTGGCGAGCTCTTGTTCACTTCCATGCAAGCCATTGATCTCGTCTGCAAAGCGAAAATCCGTGACTGTTCCTCTTCATCCAATGCCGACTGTACTGACATGGTATTCAAATGCATCTGTCACAATGCGTTCTCGGAATATACTGAAAAGTATGAGATGTAGAAGGTACCCTGACGAACGCCAACTCAAGTGTGAAACATTTCTCCAGTGAAGTCTTGTATGAGCACTGCACTGGTTGCTTTAGGATGCAGTTGCTGGATGGTGGTGATTAGGTTTTTTTGCGTTCGTTAATTGTATTCGTTGTGACCCATTGTGCCGCCCTGCCAGACTCTGTCGAACGCCATCTTGAAGTCTATTAAAACGTGGTAGGATGTCTGGTGTTGGGGTTGTGTGTGTGTGGTTTTCTTTTGTTTGTTTGTTTGTTTGTTTGTTTTTAGTTAAAGATACACAGACTTAATATCTGTTCGATAATACTCTTTCCTTTGTGGATTCCAGCCTGTTCTTCAGCGCTAATAGTGTCTGTGGCTGTCATATATTCAACATGATTTTGAGCGTTCCTTTGCGGGCTGGCTATTGGATATATCTTTTATTTGACGAGGGTACGAGCAGCGATTGAGTCTGCAAAGTGGACCGCTCGCCAGTAATCTACATTTTGTAACAGATGGGTGTAGGGACATTAAGTATTAAGAGAGTTGTTGATGCCTGCTGTCTGATCACACTGGATCCACTTCACTGCTGCTACGATTTCTTCCCAGGGTATTGGATGGAAGGTCATCTTCATTTAAGGATCCTGTTCAGTTAGTATACTTGGATCTCCTTTGTTTGTTGTAGAGTTCAGATCAATATTTTCATGGTGTCTTTTTCCTGTGTGAGATACTCGCTGCCTTTTTCCGGAATGGTGCTGATTTTACTTTGCATCTGCTTCTTCAACTCTTTTACAGTCTAAAAAGTGTGTGTGTGTGCGTGTGTGTGTGTGTGTGTGTGTGTGTGTGTGTGTGTGTGTGTGTGTGTGTGTGTGTGTGTGTGTGCGCGTGTGTGTGTGTGTTGTGTGTGTGTGTGTGTGTGTGTGTGTGTGTGTGTGTGTGTGTGTGTGTGTGATACATAGGCTTATACCCCATCCCCACCACTCCTCATTCTTCTTTCTCTCTTCTCGGGATGTACGAGACAGTCGACAGCAGAGAGAGGGTGCAGACAAAATCGTTTATCATCCAGAAGCCGGTTAGTGAGGAGTTGCGATGTAACTGACTTCGTATGCCGGTTCGAGTCCGCCAGAGATGTAGGATATGCCTAAAAAATATATGGCTTTCCTATTACATCCAGAACTGCACGACATAAAAACAAAACAAAACAAAACTTGCAAAGACCACTACGTACAGACTGAATCAATTACTTCCCATATCCTTCATATCGACTTCGGAAAATACAAAATGTCTCTGTTTATATCACTGGAGCATTTTACAATTCAATGAAGAGATATTATCTGAGACAAAATTATCAGTAAATAAACAGTGCCTTTTGAATGTTCATGTTGAGTGCATCATTTTTCATCCTCTTGTTGAGCGGATCCTGTTTCTGCCGTTTGATCCAGATCCGTCACACACAGATCCCCATTGAAATTGAATGGCTTTGTCCTTGGCTCAGAGATTCACCTTTTCACCAAGTTTGATTCAAACGGTTCTGTAGCTTTTGCGTCATCTTGCTGATAAACAAACAAACAAACACATGGACGCGGATGTAGACAAAAAACTTCTTGCCCTCGGAAGCAGTACTAGATGAGATAGAGGCGACAAAAATCCTCTATTCTTTAGACATTAAGGTTTACGTACTATACTGGATCATTGCTTAACACACTAAGCATGTTACTCTCGTTCAGTTTTTATATGCTCTCTCTCTCTCTCTCTCTCTCTCTCTCTCTCTCTCTCTATATATATATATATATATATATATATATATATATATATATTTTATCTCTCCCACCCGCCCCACCCTCTCTCTCTCTCTCTCTCTCTCTCTCTCTCTCTCTCTCTCTCTCTCTCTCTTCTTTTCTTTTCTTTTGTTCTTGATGTTCTTCCCGTTTCCCTCTGTACTGATGGAAGATGTCTTTAGCTGACAGACGGTTATGCTTTTGCGCACCTGGCTCTGTTTTGTCATCTCAGTTCCGGTGAATCTATTTTGCATGACTCGCTCGCTTTTCAACCGCTCAAACCTAAACAAAACAAGAAACTGACTGATTTCTTAAACTGACAAAACCTTCAGACACGCGGAACAAGGGGTAGGGGGCAATCTTAATTAAAATCAGGAAGTTGAAAAACAGTAACAAATGCAATCTGTCACCCAGATCGGACACCAATAGACAATAAAGACATAAACAAACCATGACAGTTTTAGCGCGAAAAAAATAATTTCAACAGAAGGATGATGAACATAGAAAATCTCTCTCTCTCTCTCTCTCTCTCTCTCTCTCTCTCTCTCTCTCTCTCTCTCTCTCTCTCTCATATTATTGAGAAAAGCTGAAAAGCTGACGGCGGATGGTTGGAGGGAGGAGGGGAGGGGGGGGGGGGGGGGGACTTGAGTATAGAAAAAAGGAGGGTGGAATAGAGTGGTCGTGGTGAGCCTTAAAACTGACGGTAAAATGACAACAGGAAGGACGAATATCGGAATAGTCATCTAAATCAATACCACCACCACCACCACCACCACCACGACAACAACAACAATAACAACACACACACACACACACACACACGCGCGCGCGCGCGCGCGTGCGCGCATAGCCACACACATACAGAGAGGGGGCGGGGGTGAGAGAGGGAACACAGATGTAGAGAGGAGAGGGGCAGCGCATCTGCTCGACTCGTTTTCTCACTGTTCACCTTTGAGGGAATCCCGTTCACTCGCGCAGGTAACTGACTACTTCAGAGCGAGAGGAGTGTTTTCAGCGGACTAGGCTGCCCTCTCAGGTAGTCGTGCACACCAGATTCTTGGTGCCCGCTGTTCAGTGAGTTCGACCCACCGCTGTTCACAAAGCAACTTTTGCCCGATCACGAGCCATCGTCTGTCTGCTTCAAACTTGACCATTTCACGCTATCAACAGCGAACTGTTTCAAGCAGACAGCCAGCTCGTGAACACAGAGCTTGTCAGACCGTCAGGAAGTGGCGAATGCCTTCAATTTACTTCATGGGACTCTAGCTAGTAAAGTCGAAGGTACTGATCCTGTAGGATTTGTGTCTTTGGAAAGAAACATAGGCGCCTTCAAAGCCTCAAAGTCCACACATCCTTCCCCTCCCATCCCCACCCTCACCTCACCCACCCCCACTCGAGCCCTCTCGAGTCTTCATACTTACTCCGTTCCTCCTCCCCTTAGCTGTCGATACGTCCCCTAGCAGGGTGTAGTTTATTAAGACATCACCAAACTGAATGAAGGGCGGACAGAGATCATCATCCTCCGTCTTCGTGATTCACCTCGTGTGAGAAACTGGGATCATGTGGCTTCAGTTTCACGTTTATTAGTGTCCCTCTCCCCCTCATCCGTCCTCATTTCCCCTCAAAAAGAACTGCTGCTACCAGAACAGAGGAAGAGTGTAATACTTGTCCAGCTGCACGTGGAAGTGATCACGCCAATCAGTCTTTCTGGGCTAACGAAGAAAAGGTTTGAAAGGTTGATGGTCCCATGGCCTTACGGACCTTGTGGCAATGAACTGATAGACATTCACCGTGTCGGGGGCGTGGCCAAGTCCTCTCCTTCCGCCGTTTTTAATCTTCCATAAACTGAATTAGGTACCAGTTCAAAGCAAGATAGACAGATGATTTAGATTAAAAAAAAAAAAAGAAAAAAGAAAGGAAAAGAAAGAATGAAAGAAAAGTCCTACGCCACAAGTAGTTCGAACCTAGACAAACGCTCTAATCGGTTGACCACGGGCTCCTCGGGGCTATGAGTGGCAAGTCTAATTCCCGAAAATACCAGTCTGAGGGCGGTACCTAAGAACATGACATTTCTCTTTCTACATCTCTCAGACGTCACAGAGCCCGGACCGAAAACTTCAATGTTAACAAATAAAGACAATAAATCATATGGAAAAAAAAAAGTCCCTTTCATCTGGTTAATTGCTAACAAATTTATTTGTGTATTCATTTTTCTCTCCTCTCTTCTTCAGCCGCTTATTTGATTATTTACTTTTCTCAGCTTTTTCCTCATTAACCCCCAAATCCTGACATACCTAAGAGAGAGAAATCCCCTCAAAACGCTGCTACGAACAGCCAGCGAAGTCTCCGTTCTCTCTTCTCTCCCATTTTCCTTCTGATGAGGCAAGTTTTCACTGGCGTCTGTTCGTTTGTTTGTTTGTCTGTCGGTGTCAGTAAGACGACGAAAGAATAACAAAACCAATTAACACACACACACACACACACACACACACACACACACACACACACACACACACACATGCACGCATGCACGCACGCACGCACACACACACACACACACACACACACACACACACACACACACACACACACACACACACACACACACACTCGTGGTGG